>JAQQSW010022227.1:0-10500 GCA_028646575.1 Pseudocheirus occidentalis
TTTGTGTTATAATAATTGGTGAGCATGGTAATAATTCTTTTATCTTTCCACGCAATAAGTGTAGTATTATTCTTTCTGTATGCAACCGTTTTAGTGCTTGAGAGGGGACATCCGAGTGATATGCTAGAATTCCGATGTCCCCTGAGAGGGGACAGCGGAGTGCAAAGGGTTAAAAAATGTAAATTAACAATCAAAACTGGTTTCCCTTTTGTAGCTAAGGTAAAAAAATTCAAATGATCCATTTTAAGTTATCAAATCAAACTATCAAGAAATTATCAGTTCCAAAATGACACTGATTCAGACAGTACTAATCAAAGAACTATTCTGAAAATTTATTCAAACAGATCTATTTTAAAATAAACAGCTCATAATTGAGTAGTATTTTTAATGTTTGGAACTAGGTTGGTTATGGAGAATCAGATTTCACTAAATAGAAATGGGAGGAAAAGGAAACACTTTTTTTTTAAAGCTACAAAAACACCACTAAAAAAGCACTCACTAAAGTAAATGTGCATATTACTTCACTAAAGAATATGGAATACTATGCTTTTGCATTCAGTTCTTCAAATGCTTCTTTTATGTTCACATATAATCATTCAATGTGTCTTTGTGATAACTGGTTCACAAGGAGTTTGATTAGATATAATGGATGTAAAAATGCTTAAAATGAATGCAGCTAATAACAACAGGACACAATTATTAGTTTCTCCAAAGTGTTTTTTTTAAGTTTGCTTTCAAAATATAAGTATATAGAAACAGGAAAAAACCCCACAAACCACTGAAATCTCAAAGAAGAGACAAGAGAAGGCAACTTCCTATCCCTATTTACAGGTTGAGAACTATGGGTCTGAAATACTCCAATGTCTTTTTTTTCAATGTGTTGGCTTATTTTACTGAGCTGGTTTTCTTCTTTATTCTTTGTTGGAAAGAATAGTTTTCTGGGTGAGATTAGGGTAAAACCACAATGTATAATGTGATGCAAAAACAAAAGCTGTCTATTAAATTTGTTTTCAAACTCCTGGGTGCGCCATTTTGGTTCTGTCTTTAATACTGACCCCCTCCCCCATCATAATTTCAAGGTCTAATCCTACTAATCCTACAGATAAACTCATTACTAGGTAGGCCACAAGATAATTAATTTTTAAGTCATAGCAATACTTCAAAAACTACCTATGTATAGCTCTTTATGCTTACTTCAAAAAAAAAAAAAGAGGGGAAAAGCAGATCAACTAATTGGGCAACAAAAAAACCCAACAAATTATAAACACGATGAAAATTGTTTCTATTTGTTCTTTTGTTGTTGTTTTTAAGAGGGGAAGGTAGGGCAATTGGGGTTAAGTGACTCCCCCAAGGTCACGTGGCTAGGTTTTTTTTTGTGTGTTTATGTTAAGTGTCTGAGGCCATGTTTGAACTCAGGTCCTCCTGACTCCAGGGCCAGTGATTGCACCGCGTAGCCTCCCCTATGATTTGTTCTTTGACCCACTCATTCTTTAGGATGAGATTTAGTTTATAATTCATTTTTAATTTTCCAAAGCAGCTTTACTGAATATAATTCTTACTGCATTATGGTCCAAAAAGAGAGTATTTAGTATTTCTTCTTTTTTGCATTTGTTTGTGAGGTTTTTACGCCATAATGCACAGCTGGTTTTTTTGAAGGTACAATGTACAGCTGAAAAAAGGGCATATTTCTTTTCCTCCATTCTATTTTCTCCAGAAATCTATCATATCTAACTTTTCTAAAATTCTATTTATCTCCTTAACTTCCTTCTTATTTATTTCATGGTAAGATTTATTTAATTCTTTCTTAGGGGAAAAGTTGAGGTCCTCCACTAGTCTAGCTTTACTATCTATTTTCCTTCCATAATCCACTGATCTTTCTCTTAAGGATTTAAATGCCATGTCATTTGGTGCATATATATGAAGTACTGATATTACTTCATTGTCTATTGTTACTTTTAGCAGTTCCTTAGTCTTATTTAGTTCCTTGCTTATCTCTTTTAATTAGGTCTATTTTTGCCCTTGTTTTGTTGAAATCATGATTTTTACCCCTGCTCTTTTTTTTTTAAAAAAACTTCTGAAGCATAATTGATTCTGGTCCTGCCGCTTATTTTAACTCTATGTGTCTTTTTGTTTCAAGTGGGTTTCCTGTAAACATCACACTGTTGGATCTGGTTTCTAGTTGATTCTGCCATCTTGCTTCCATTTTACAGCTGAGTTTATCCCATTGATATTTACAGTTATGATTACTAACTATATTTCCCTGCATTATATTTTCTTCCATTTTCCTTCTCTTTTTTAACCTATCCTTCACCCTGTCCCTCCTCAAAATTCTGTTTTGCACCTGACCAATGCCCCTCAATCTGCCCTCCCTGTGGTAACCTCCCTCCCAGCCCTCCTTTTTCCTATCCCCATGCCTTCTTACTTCCTTGTTAGGTAAGACAGATTTCCATACTCAACTGTATGTCTACATGTGTGTGTATGCATAATGTACATATAGAATATATACATGTATGTATATAGAAACATATGT
This sequence comes from Pseudocheirus occidentalis, assembly GCA_028646575.1. Classification (NCBI taxonomy): domain Eukaryota; kingdom Metazoa; phylum Chordata; class Mammalia; order Diprotodontia; family Pseudocheiridae; genus Pseudocheirus; species Pseudocheirus occidentalis. Next base: position 2,531 of record JAQQSW010022227.1, read on the forward strand.
ATATATACACATATGTATACAGACACATTTTTCCCCCTCTTTGAACTAGGTTAAATAAGAGTAAGGTTCAAGAGTTGCCTACCAGCTCCTACATTTTCCCCTCCACTAATAAAGCTCTTCCTAGCACCTTTCTTTCACATGAGATAATTTTCTCTGCTCTTCTTCTCCCTTCCCACTTCTCCCAGGGCATCCTTCTTTTTCATCCCTCCAATTTTCTGAGATCATCCAAACATTATCAACAAAGATTTGTGCTCTCTATGTTGACGCCCTCTAACTGTCCTAATTATGATAACGTTCTTAGCAGTTATATTTATATCATCTTCTGATATAGGAATGTAAAGAGTTTAACCTTGAATCCCTTATGAATTCTCTTTCATGTTTACCTTTTCTATGCTACTCTAGAAGTGTTGTGTTCAAATTTTCTATTCAAGTTTAGCCTTTTTATCAACAATGCTTCAAAGTCCTCTCTTTCATTAAATATCCCATTTTCCCCCTGAAGGATTATACTCAGTTTTGCTCAGGTAGATTATTCATGTTATACTCCTAGCTCTTTTGCCTTTCAGAATACCATATTACTCTGTTCCTTTAATGTAACAGCCACTAAATTTTGTGTGATCTTAACTCTATGGTATTTTAAAGATATCTTTCTAGTTGCTTTAAATATTTTTTCTTTTAAAGAACTGTTGCAATCTGACCACAGACTGAAGCACACTGTTTTTCATGTTTTTTCCCCTCTTTGGATCTGTCTTCTTTCACTTCATGACTAATGTTTCATATGACTGCACATGTAAAACTTGTTTAAAAAAATGTAAAAACATGTAAAACTCAAACTGCTTACTGTCCTGGGGTAGGGGAAGGGAGAGATACAAGGAAAGGAGGAAGAAAATTTGGAACTCAAAATTTTTTTTTTAATGTTAAAAATTGTCCTTGGATAATTAGAAATTAATCAGAATTACTAATAAATAATTAGAAATACTACTACATGCAATTTAAAAATATTATTTCAAAAATATTTTCTATTTGACCTGGAAGCACTAGAATTTGACTATACTATTCTTGGGAGTTTTCATTTTTCATTTTCAGATCTCTTCCAGGAGGTGATCAGTAGATTCAATTTCTATTTTGGCCTGTGGTTGTAAGTCACCAGGACAATTTTCTTTTATAATTTCTAGGCTTTTTTTATAATGGCTTTCAGTAGTCCAATAGTTCTTAAATTATCTCCCCTTGATTTTGTTTTCCAGGTCAGCTGTTTTTCCAATGAGCTATTTTAAATTTTTTTCTATTTAAAAAAATATTGTTTTAATTTCATTGTTTCTTCGTGTCTCATGGAGTCATTAGCTTCCACTTACCCAGTTCTAATTTTTAAAGAATTAATTTCTTTAATGAGGTTTTTGTTTTTTTACTTCTTTTGCCATTTGACTAAATCTGTTCTTTAAGGTATTCTTCAGTTAAGTCTCTTCATAATTTCCTTGCATTGTTCTCATTTCTTTTCCCAATTTTTTGTCTACCACTCTTATTTGATTTTTTAGATTTTTTTTTTTTTTTGCTCTTCTAGGAATTTTCATTAGGTTTGTTTCCACTCTGCATTTTTCTTTTTGGCTTTGCATATAGATGTTTTCACAACTGTCTTCTTCAAAGTTTGCATCTTTAGCTTCCTTGTCACCATAGTAGCTTTTCGTGAACAGGTCCTTTTTGTTCCTGTTTGCTCATTTTTCCAGTCTATTTCTTCCTTCGAACTTTATATTTAAATTGAGCTCTGCTGACCGTGGGGGGAAAGAAAGTCACTACTCCAAATTTCAGGCTTTTTTTGCTCTTCTATTTTCATGGCTAGTTCTGGGGGTTTGTAATTTTTCAGTGTTTCCAAGGTGGTATCTGGGGAAAGGTGTAATCAATGCTCTTTTGGTCAGCACACTGATCCTTATCCAAGAAGGCTCCTACTTCCTTGTATCCATAAGTGCTAGTATTCCTCTTTGCCTTAGAACTGTGAAGAGAGGCCTGGACCCCTTGTGACTGCAAGTCCTCTTCTCCACCCTGGAAGTGCAACCCCAGAATTTGACATAGGCAATGGAGTTGCCAAACAATGCCTGGTCCTGTGCATAATACTAGGACAGGGGTCCCGTATAATCTTTTTCTGACCAATTTTCCAATCCTCTTATCATCTCTGGATGGTGAGAGTTCCTGAAACTGCTGGTGCTGCTAAAACTTCCATCACAGCTTATAGGTGATGCCGCCATGTGTACTCTGGACTAGCCCCCACTCCATGTTCACAGACTTCCTCCCAAATTGTCTCAGGTTGGAAAAATATCTCACCCAATCTTTTGTTGCCTTTGCCACCCGAGAATTTCATTTGAGGTGTTAAAAGTTGTTTGGAGAGAAATGCTGTAAAGAGTTCGGCTACAATGTTTCCTGTACTACATCATCTTGGCACCACCCACCAGACACTCTCATATTTTATGTTAATACTTTAGTGGATCCATGACAATCAACATGGGTACTTCCTCCAACCAAAGACTATAATCCATCCAAGTCTTCTAATCCTATGTGATTCTTGGTCATGTCCTCTCATAAATCCTCCATAAAAGATGTACCCAACATATCAGACACATTCCTCTAGAACTTTTAACATTCCATGAATACTGGAGTAGTAGTAAAGATTTCTATCCATATCATTATATTATTCTTTGACAAAGGTATGAGAAGGGATTACTAGGTTTTTGTCATCAAGATTCTATAAGATCATATATTTACAGTTGTATGGTTAGTTACCGAAAGGTTTAAAGAATACAAAACTTTTGGGGGGGGGGGGGTTTAACTATAAAATAATAAATTCAAGTTGTTAGAATAAAAATGTTACTATGCTCTTCCAACAAAGAGTCTCTAATATATCTGCCAAAAGAACATACTTGCTTTAAATATATAACAAGAAATCACTTTGTTCAATGAGTCTCTGATTATTAATATCAATAACTATCACTTAAATGTTTGCACCAAACACCAAATGTTTGCACCAAAATGTTTGCAGCTGGCCTACAGGTTGACCAAAAGAGGGATTCCCTATTGATGAGGAAATCTTCACCATACTCCTGTTTAGAGATAGCATTATTCCAAATATGTCAAGCACTGGAACATTTTTGACCTCCTAAATGAAATCTATAATTACTCAAGAGTATCTGCCCTAACTATCCACACTGGAACAAGTGAATAAAAAACAGGTATTATCCACATAATAAAGTGCAATTTATATAAACAAACTTTAGGTATGGTCAGTCAGCATGTAAATGTTGGACAATGATCTAAGCCTAGAATTTTAAAAGGAAACAGGCTGCACAGTACTTTTTTTTTTTTAGAGGGCAGTTGGGGTTAAGTGACTTGCCCAAGGTCACACGGCTAGTTTTTGTGTTAAGTGTCTGAGGCTGGATTTGAACTCAGGTACTCCTGACTCCAGGGCCGGTGCTCTATTCACTGCGCCACCTAGCCACCCCCTGCGCCACCTAGCTGCCCCCTGCACAGTTCTTTTAATGATCCCCAAGCTTTCTACTGCATCTTTTAAACATCCCCTACAAGACCCTTAAGCTGTATCTTTTAAATATCAGTATCCTTCCAATAATACTATTAGGTTGTGAGTCACAAATTGTTAGTCTCTGAAGCTTTAAAGTTCCATATCTAAAAACTATTCAACATATTAGCAGGGAAGACTACAACCACACAAAGAAAATCATCACAGATCGATGCATAATAAAGATGAATCAGTCATATAACAAGAACAAGGAATAATGGATTATCCCCATGCCACATCAGCACCCAAATGTTGGCAAGAAATTTAGAGAAAGATTCCCCAGCATGCTGGATAGACTCCATTCCCTAAATGGACAATTTGCAAGAAAGCATGGGCAAGAACTGCACAATCGAGAAAGACATGAATAGTTGTTAAGGGTACCTAAAAAGGTAACATCACAAATCTAGTAAAGTAGATGCTACATAAGATGCTAAATTCAATCTTCTCATTTTGCAAATGAAGCAACTGAGATCATAAAGCTAATCTGGCAAGCTCAGATCAAAGGCAAGGCCTTATCTCAGTTCAACGCTTCTTTAACAATATCATGACATCTCAGGAGATGTGCAATGGATTAAGAACATTAATGAAAGAATAAATAGTATAAGTTAGGAAGTTAAAGAACACTAAAAGGCACCAGGAACACTGATCAAAATTTACATATATCTCTTATTTCTTCCATCTAAACGGGCCACCAAGAAGCCACAGTGATATAATGCAATGATAAGCTGTTGAAAGGAATAGGAATGTTATGAAAAGGCCAAGTAAAATTAAAAACTGTTTAAAAAATATTAATGTGTTCATATACTATCAGAAAGGTTAAGAGGAAGTATTACCTGTAGTTCTATCCTGCAGCAATCTTCAGAATGGATAAGAATTTTAACTTAATTAAACATATACATCTAATTATATATATATAAAATAAGAATGTATATATATATATATATATATATATAATATACATGATTTCAGTAATGGCCTACTTTAGAAACCTAAGTATTTCCACAAAATATTTTGAAAAAATTCAGTACTTATCTTGACCAACGTGTGTATGTGTGTGTGTGTGCAGCAAAGATAAAAGAAGAAAAATATTTTTCTGGACTAAAAAAAAAAAAATCATTTACTTTTCAACAAAAGTTGAAACCAAGATTCAAGACAAAAAAGTTTGAAAATTCAAGAGACCTAAATAATTTCTAAAACACTAAGCAAACTTTTAACCTTCTATCCCTCCAAGAAAAAAAAAAATCCTAGAATATATAAGTAGGCTATACCAGCAAAATGGAGTTTCTGTTAGATACTACACCAGTTTGGAAAGGCTTAGACCCAATGACAGACTGTATAGATGATATCCAAAAACCCAGGATAACCAAATTCAAAGAAGCTCACCACCATCAAAAAGCTGCTGCAGGAAAAAAGATTGTGAATGTTTTTTAACTGGTCAACTCAAAGATCTGAACCAGTGGTAGGAATGCTCACATAAATGCAATACCAGTTCCTTCAAGGGTATACACACAGAGATGACACGAAAAAGTTTCTTAGCTTTCATTCATACTATACACACTACAGTTCAAAGCTAGCTAAGAGGAGAGACCTTGAAGAAAGAGCATCTTATATTTGCACTACACTTGGAATTTATATAGTACTTCCATGTTCAGTTTCTGATTCTGATCCTGCAGGCAACACAGGAAAGTAGGAAGAGCAAGTCTTATCATCATATAAGGGTTTTAAAATGAGGAAAGGGAAGTTTACTGCTTTATCCAAGACCACATACCTACTGATGGAGCTAGGACTTAAACTGGGCCCCTGACTCCCAATCTGGTGGCTGTTCAATCACTACCCCATGGTAAATAAGAAATGCAACATGGCCCAGTAAATAAAGAGTAGGCCTCTTATTCAGAAAGCCCTGAATTGAACTCCCACTTATGACTCATATTGGCTGTGTGACTGCACAATTTATACAACTTCTCAGTGCCCCAAGAAACTCTCTACCTCTATAAAATGACAACCAGGTACTAACACTGGTAACTGGAATGCCTCATTAGGAGTCCCTTAAACCCATAAAATCATAGATATGTTTAAAAAAAAATATCGTGACAGTAAAGGAGATTTACAAATTATTCTATGGGTTATCACTGCAAGCTCAACTTAATCATGTCTCAAAAAATATAATAATTTTTTTACTAGCTTCTCCTCAGGAGAATAAATATGAAAGGGGAAAGAAAAACTGACAACAGCTTCTTGGATTAAACTTCCTACTATATATTACAATCACATTTTTTAGGTCTGGGCATACCCCACATAAGTCTTCACTGATGGATATATTTTCAGAAAAATATTAATATGTGAGAACCAAACATCATTACAAGGTCTCAAAATCTTTCTACAGCATCACTTGGCGTACTCTGCTTCTATGGATTTCACCAACCATAATGCTTTCATGGATTCAATTTATACACAATGTCTCAAAAGTCCCAGTGCAGTTGTAAGCCTTCTTTTTTTAAGCTAGTTTAAAACTGCACTAAGACTTCTGAGACAACCTGTATTGTGAAACAAGATGTGTACCTGTATGTCAACAAATGGAGGACAAAAATGGATAAAGAATTCATCAAGTTTCCAATATTTAAGATATCATATATTAATTACCTGATGTTCTACCTCCTGGAGGAGAGATTCCAAAAGTTCTGTTTCTTGTGTGAGAGATGTTTTTTGACCTGTTTAAAAAATAAAAACAAAGAAGAACAATACTCATCAACATTATCATGTGAAAATGAAGTCTCATAATTTTCAATAAAAACTGTGCTTATTCTTCATTTTGTTTAAAAATTCTTGGCATAAATATTATTTTAAGAAAGTTCAAATTCTAAATTAAAGCTATAACACACAATACCCTAAGACCTTCAGGAGCTATCAACACAACTTTTAGGCTTAATGCAATTTAATTCTCAGAAATTTATTTCAAACCAAAAAATACTTTTGGGTACCTGTTATCATTAGCATTAAATATGGTCGTCTTTTTTTTTTTTTTAATTTATTGACTTGTTTATTTACTTTCGGTTTACAAGATTCAGTTCCAGAATCACTTGAGTTTCAGATTTTCTCCCCTCCCTTCTCACTCCCCCACCCATGGTGGCGTACAATCATGGACAGAATCTGCAAACACTTTCACACTGTACAATAGTCTGGTTGTATAGAAGCGTTGTAACCAATGGAGTGAACAATGGGGAAAAAAAAAGAAAAGAAACAAAACCAAACATGGAAAAGAACAATAGCATGTGTTACTTCAGTCTCCATTTAAACTCTGGTCTTTCCATATCTTTCTCTGAGTGTAGATATCTCCTTCCATTCTGAGACTTGTAGAGTTGTCTTTTAACTGTGCAATGCTGAGAAGAGTCCAGTTTATCAAGGTTGTTCGTCACACATATGATGTATCTGTGACTGTGTACAAATTTTTCCTGGTTCTGCTCTTCTCACTTAGCATCAATTCATATAAGCCTCTCCAGGTAATTATGAAATCCATCTCCTTCCCATTTATTATAGTACAATAGTATTCCATTACATTCATATACCATAACTTGTTCAGCCACTCCCTGATGGGCATCCCCAAAGTTTCTAGTTTTTTGCCACCACAAAGAGAGCTGTAATAAAAATTTTTGTACATATGGGTCCTTTTCCCCCTTCTATGATCTCTTTGGGATACAACCCCAAAAGTGATATTACTGGGTCAAAAGGTATGCAATTATTTATAGCCCTTTGGGCATAGCTCCAGATTGTCCTCCAAAATGGTTGTATCAGTTCACAGCTCCACGAACAATGCATTAGAGTTCCAATTTTTCCACATCCTCTCCAGCATTTGTCATTTTCCTGTTTTGTCATCTTAGCCAATCTGACTGGTGAGATGAGGTACCTCAAAGTTGTTTTGATTTGCATTTCTTGAATCAATAGTGATTTAGAGCATTTTTCTATATACTTAAAGATATCTTTAATTTCTACCTCTGAAAATTGCCTGTTCATATCCTTTGCCCATTTATCAATTGGGGAATGACTTGTATTCTTAAAAATTTTACTTAATTCCCTGTATAATTTATAAATGAGGCCTTTATCAGAGACACTAGTTGTAAATATTCTTTCCCAGTTTCCCACTTCCCTCTGAATCTTGGTTACATTGGCTTTGTTTATACAGATACTTTTCAATTTAATGTAATCAAGATTATCCATTTTGCATTTCATAATGCTCTCCAACTCTTCTTTGGTCATAAAGTCTTCCCTACTCCATAAATCTGACAAGTAAACTATTTCTTGTTTCCCCAGATTATTTACAGTATCAGCCTGTACCTAGATTGTACACCCATTTAGACTTGACTTTGGTGTACGGCATTAGATGATGGTCTATGCCCAGTTTCTGCCATACAATATTCCA
>JAQQSW010022228.1:0-10500 GCA_028646575.1 Pseudocheirus occidentalis
AGGGAAATGGGGGTAGGGGAATGAGAAGGGGGGTGATGGAGAGAAGGGAGGGGTGGGGGGAGGGGTGCAGGAAGCACACATCTCAGTAAAGGGACAGGGACAGGGTAGAGAACAAAACAAGGGGGGGGGGGTGCAGGATAGGAAGGAGGGACATACAATTAGCCTCTCACAATTTGCCCACCATGGAGATGTCCTGTGTAATTACACAGGTACAGCCTGTATTGAATTGCTGCTCGTCCCAGTGGGAGTGGGTGACAGAGGGGGAATTGCAAGAATCTAGTATTTAAAGCTGTGCAATCAAATGCCCCGCTAGAAAGCTAGAGGGGTGTTGGAGGAGGGCATAAAAGGGAACAGATTGTGGGAGGGGCCTTACAGTGGAATCAATGTTCTGGGCTGGGGGGTAGGGGATAAAAGGGGAGAAAATTTGTAACTCAAAACCTTGTGGAAATGAATGATGTAACCAAGAAAATAGACTTAAAAAAAAAGAAACTGTATTCAACTTATGAAAGAAGTATAAAGAAAAAAAATCTCATAATAGTAACTATTTAAATCTGAACCATTTGTGAGCTGAATACACCAAGTACAACCTCAAGCTGCTGGGACCTCATCAGAGAAGAGTTGTGGGGAGCTGATTGGAGAAAATTGAATCCTTCTACAGGAAGAGCTGGCTGGGTTTGTGTTACTTTACAATGACATCTACAGATTTTGCAGTAAAAAAAAAAAAGACAACTAGGTAGTGTAGTGGATAAGATGTTGGACCTAGAGCCAGGAAGACTTATCTTCCGGAGTTTGAATCTAGCCCCAGACATTTACTAACTGTGACACTTAACCTTATTTGTCCCAGTTTTTTTTTTCATTCATAAAATAAGATGGACAAAGAAATGTCAAACCACTCAATTATTTTTGCCAAGAAAACTCCGAATGGGGTCATAAAAAGTTGTAGTATACAAAAGCTAAACAACAGCAAAGAAGAGAGAACTCTTGAAGTCTGAGAACTATTTTGGTTGAAGAAGAATTCTGCTGCCACAGGGTGCTTGTAGGGATAAATAAAATAATTAAAATAAATACAATCTTCTTTTTATGTGAACAGCTGGCAAGATTTTGCTATATTATTTGTTAAAATACATCTTGAGAGACAAAAAGAAAAAAATATTCAGAGATGATAAGAAAAGCTTTTTAGTTTGAAAACCTCAAATTAGCTATTTGTCACTGAAATAACTTAGCATTACTTTAGTGGTTGGTCAAGGAGGCAAGACCAAAAAGCTTCAGAACCCACACTTATGACTACTGTTTACTGGAAGATCATAACAACTACTTTCATCAGTTGTCATTAGGAAAGAAGTTGTATTATCCACTAGGAGAGCAAAGAGACAGAATGTGAGTGCAGACTGTGGGTGTAAAGAATGTATTACGCAGACTGAACAATGAAAAAGATCAATGATATTGAGGCCTGTAGTCCACAATCATTATTTTCCAAAGGTTGTAGGTTTTCTCATTCATATAATTCACTGCTAAATTACAGTAAAATATATTCTCATTCTCCCCCAAAAGACACTAATGGTGGGATAAGTGACTAAGATTTATAAGTGGACTATTGCATTTTAGTTATTCATAATATTATCTTCTACTGAATAAAGGACATAATAGGATTTTTTTTTTTAATTTTGCCTTCTCAGAAAGTATTTCAAGTTTAAAAGTCAATAGGGTCCTCGTGACTATTTTGTGTGAATGAAAAGTACACTGGTGAAGGCTCATAAGCTATAGTGGCAAAACATGGTACATTTTCCTATTCCTAAGAGAAGCAATAGGGTATTCACAATAACAAAAATTATGAAATATGGACACTTGGCCAGGACTACAAGTTACCACCCTTATAAGAATCCTCCCACACCCTACAAGTATGTCTATAGTATAGGACTGATTAAGTCAATCCACAGAGAGAAAAGTGGGTTGTAGATACTATGCTGCCTCCATTCCTGGTCTGTATTACTTAGACAAAAGGGATACAAGGCAGTTTCAAGAAGATGTGCCCCTATAGCTGAGAAGAACATGAAAGATTTCATAAAGAAAGTGGCCTGACTCTAGAGGGCAGACAATGAAGATTGCAACTCACTTCCTATGAGAAAGATGAGAATTTGTTTTTCTTGACTATGCAAATTTGTTAGAAGGGCTTGTTTTCTTTTATTATGTCTTCCAATGTAGAATAGAGTAAGAGCTAAATGATTATTAAATGAAAAAAAATAATTTTTTAATGAAAAAGATGGTATTTCAACTGAATCTTAAAAAAGACAGGGACTCATGAGTGTAAAATTGCATACCATAGGAAATAGGGAGCATCCAAATATTTAAAGTTTGAAGATAATTGAGAAATAACGTTCTCCTTTTAAAGATAAAGAAAATGAGGTGTAGAGGGCACAATTTGAGTAGCCGCAAATCATATATTTTACTTAAGGACAGAATAGTCAGAAGGGAGGGCAAGGGTAGAAAAGGGAAAGGGTAGATAAAGAGGTGGGGCACACAGGGAGGGAATACTGAAGAAGGCAGTGGTCAAAAGGAAAACTTGAGGTGGGGAAGGGAAAAGGAAAATAAAAAGATATAAACAGGGGAGGGAATAAGATGGAGGGAAAGTCACAGATAGTAAGCATAACTGTGAATGTGAATGGGATGAACTCTCCCACAAAACAGAGGCAGATAGCAGAATGGATTAAAAACCACAATCCAAAATTATGCATTGTACATATTTTAAACAAGAAACACATTTGAAACAAGGGGATATGCACAGGATGAACGTAAAAGGATGGAGTAGAATATGTTCTGCTTCAGCTAAAGTAAAAAAAAAAAAGCAAGGATAGCAATCCTTATCTCAGATAAAGCAAAAACTAAATATATCTAATTAAAAGAGATAAGGAAGGAAACTACATCCTGCTAAAATGCACCATGAAGAATGAAGCAATATCATTACTTAACATATATGTACCAAGCAGTATAACATCCAAATACCTAGAGGAAAAATCAACAGCATTAGAGGAAGAAATAGACAGCAAAACTATGCTAGTGGGGTACCTCAATCTCCCCTCTCTAAACTTGATAAATCTAACCTTGAAATAAACAAGAAAGAAGAAAAGGAGGCAAATAGAATTTTATAGAGGCTAGAACTGATAGATCTCTGGAGAAAACTTAATGGGAATAAAAAGTGATATCTTCTCAGTGATACATGGCACATACACAAAAATTTACCATGTATTAGGGCATAAAAACCTCACAATTCAGTGCAGAGAAGCAGAAATAATAAATGCATCTTTCTCAGATCATGATGCAATTTAAAATATATGCAATAAATGGCCATGGAAAGACAGACAAAGCCTAATTGGAATCTAAATAATTTAATCTTAAAGAATGAGTGGGTCAAACAAGAAATTATAGAAACCATCAGGAACGTTATTCAAGAGAATGACAATAATGAGACAACATACCAAACTTGTGGGATGTAGCAAAGGTAGTTCTTAGGGGAAGTTTTATATCCCTGAATGAATATATGAATACAAAAGAGAAAATGGAGGTCAATAAATTGGGTATGCAACTGAAAAAGCTAGAAAAGGAACAAATTGAAAATCCCCAATTAAATACTAAATTAGAAATAATGAAAACCATAAGAGTGATTAATAAAATAGAAATTAAGAAAACTATTGAACTTATAAATAAAATTAAGAGCTGATTTTGTGAAAAAAGAACAAAATTGATAGACAGTCAATATGATAAAAAAAAGAAAGAAGAAAACCAAATTTTGAGCATCAAAAATGAAAACAGTGAATGTACCTCCAATGAAGAAGAAATTAAAACAATAATTAGGAATTATTTTTGCCCAACTGTATGCACATAAATTTCACAATCTTAGTGAAATGGATTAATATTTACAAAAATATTGTTGTAGGCCAAGACTTTCAGGTTCCTTGGCCACATTAGCTCACCAGTTCTACAAAGGTCATTAGGCAGATATGCAAGGAAAGTATAATCTTGTCAGGTGGATGCTCTCATTTGGTTTCATGAATATATAAAGAAAGTACTGAGTTAATTTGCAAGTCTTGAGTATAACACCCTGTTTGTGCCTCTGGACGTGGTCCCAGGATAAAGAGCTTAACGAGTGATTGGCTTTGGGCTGGGATAGAGAAAGATCAAGACCAAAGGTTCCTTGCATTCTGCTAAGGGTATATAAACCTTGTATCTTCCTTGTATCTTTCGCCCTGTATGAAATAGGTCCACAATAAACAGACTATGAAATACATCCCCATCTCTCTCCCTCTTCTTATTCAGCTGTGTGTGTGTGTGTCTCTCTCTCTCTCTCTCTCTCTCTCTCTCTCTCTCTCTCTCTCTCTCTCTCTCTCTGTCTCTGTCTCTCTCTCTGTCTCTCTCTCTCTCTCCTTTTATTTCACTCAGCTGGTAGCTAGGCCCTGACTTGCTAGCTGCAGCAAAATATAAATTGCCCAGATTAACTGAAGAGGAAGTAAATGACTTAAATAACCCTGTCTCAGAAAAAGAAATTGAACAAACTATCAGGGAACTCCATAGGAAAAAATCTCCAGGGCCAGATGGATTTATTAGTGAATTCTATCCAAAAGTTAAAGATCAATTGATACCAAAACTCTACAAAGTATTCAGTAAAACTGGTGAGCAAGGAGTCCCACCAAAATTCTTTTTATGACACAAATATGGTACTGATACCTAAATGAGGGAGAGACAAAACAGAGAAAGAAAATTATAGACCAATCTCACTCATGAATATTGATGTAACAATTTTAAATAAAATATTAGCAAAAAGACTGCAGCAACATATGACAAGAATAATACATTTTAATCTGGTTGGGTTTATTCCAGGAATGCAAAATGGTTCAATATTAGGAAAGCCATCAGAATCATTGATCATATCAAAAATAAAACTAGCAGAAACTATATGATCATCTTAATAGATGCAAAAATAGCTTTTGACAAAATACAACATCCATTCCTATTAAAAACTTTTAAAAGTATAGGAATAAATGGAGTTTTCCTTAGAGTAATATGTGGCATCTACTTAAAGCTTTCAGCAAGTAGTATATGTAATGGGGATAAAGTAGAAGTATTTTCCAATAAGATCAAGGGTGAAACAAGGATGTTCACTATCATCCCTCTTATTCAATCTGGTACTAGAAATGTTAGCAGTAGCAATTAGAGAAGAAAAAGAAATCAAAGGAATCAAATTAGGCAATGAAAAGACTAAACTATCACTCTTTGCAGATGGTATGATGATATACGTGGAGAATCCTAGAGAATAAAGCAAAAAAAAAAAACCTCTTGAGACAATCAATAAATTCAACAAAGTTGACAGTTATGAAAGAAACCCACATAAATCCTCAGCATTGGTGTATATTTCCAACAAAGTCCAAAAACAACAGCAGTAAGGAAAACCTCATTTAATGTCACTATAGACATTATCAAATATTTTGGAATCTACCTGCCAAAACAAACCCAGTACTTTTATGAACACAACTACAAAACACTTTTCCCACAAATAAAATCGTATCTAACTAACTGGAAAAAGATATCAGTTGCTCACGGCTGGATCCTGCTAATATAATAAAAATGACAATTTTACCTTAAATAAATTATATATTTAGTGCCATACCAATCAGTCTGCCAAAAAAATTACTTTATAGAGCTAGAAAAAATTCATTTGGAAAAACAAAAGTTCTAGAATACCAAGGCAATTAATGAAAAGAAATGCTAGGGAAAGTGGCCTAGCCATACCAGATTTTGAGCAGTATTATAAAGCAACAGCCATCAGAACTATTTGGTGCTGTCTGAGGAATAGAGTAATATATCAGTGGATAGATTGTGTATAGAAGACTCAGTAATAAGTATAGTAATATTCTGTTTGATAAGCCTAAAGACCCCAGTTTTGGGGATAAGAACTCACTATTTGAAAAAACTACTGGGATAATTGGACTATACTATGGCAGAAACTGGTCATAGACTATCATCTAATGCTGTATGCCAAAATCAAGTCTAAATATTTGCACTATCTATGTATAAAGGCTGATACTGCAAGAAATCTGGGGAAGCAAGAAATAGTTTACCTGTCATATTTAGAAGACTTAGAGAGCACTATAAAATAAAAAATGGATAAGTTTGATTACATTAAATTGAAAAATTTCTATACAAAGTCAACATAACCAAGATTAACAAGGCAGTGGGAAATTGGGAAAGAATTTTTACAACCAGTGTCTCTGATAATGGCCTCATTTCTAAAATATACAAGGAATTAAGTAAAATCTTTAAGAATACAAGTCATTCCCCAATTGATAAATGATCAAAGGATATGAAGAGGCAATTTTTAGAGGTAGAACTTAAAGATATCTATAATTGTATGAAAAAAACCTCCAAATCACATTGATTAAAGAAATGCAAATTAAAACAACTTTGAGATACCTCATCTCACCAGTCAGATTGGCTAAGATGACAAAACAGGAGAATGACAAAAGCTGGAGAAGATGTGGAAAAATTAGAACACTAATGCATTGTTGGTGGAGCTATGAACTGATACAACCATTCTGGAGAGCAATCTGGAATTATGCCAAAAGGTTTTAAATAATCACATACCCTTTCACCCAGTAATTCCACTTTTGGTGTTGTATCCCATAGAGATCATAGAAGTGGAATGAAGACCCATGTGTACAAAAATATTAATCACATCTCTCTTTGTGGTGGCAAAAACCTGGAAATTAAGGAGATGCCCATCAATTGGGGAATGGTTAAACAAGTTGTGAATGTAATGGAATACTATAAGAAATGGGGAGAAGATGGACTTCATATTTACCTGGAGAGGCTTATACAAACTGATTCTAAGTGAAAAGAACAGAACCAAGAAAGATTTGTACACAGTCACAGCCACATCTAATGTGTGACAACTAACTTTGATAAATAACTCCTCTCAGCAACGCATAGTTGTAAGACAACTCTACAAGTCTCAGGATGGAAGGAGATGTCTACCTTCAGAAAAAGATCTAGAAAGAACAGTGCTTAAATGGTGAATGAAGTAATCTATATGCTATTGTTCTTCTCCATGATTGGATTTGTTTTTTCCCTTTGTTCACGCCATTGGTTACAACCCTTCTATACAACCAGAATAATGTTCAATGTGAAAGTATTTGCAGATCCTATACTTGATTGCATGATGCCATGGGGGATGGGGGGAGGAGGGAGGAGAGAAAATTTGAAACTCAAGGGATTGTAGAACTGAGTCTTGTAAACTAAAAGTAAATAAACAAATCAATTTTTAAAAACCTGCCTTTAAATGTAAATGGAAAAAATAAAATACCATTAAGAAATCATTCTCTTCCTCCTGGGGGTTGTGGCTGTCCTCTTCGGCCTCCCTGGCTCCCCTTTAGCCTGCCTGGTGGCAGCAGCTTCTGCGTCCAAGGAGTTTGCTCCACGATCTGTCTCAGTTACCTATTCTCATTTTTCTTCTCAATTCTCAGTCCAGCAGAGTAACCCAGCCTCTAGATGCTGCTGAAATTCTCTCTTTCTCCAGCAGCAGCAGCTTCTGCCTCCATATCATTGTCCCAAGAAATTCTGATTCTCCCTCTCTGGGTTTTTCCTATATACAGTATTGTATTAGCTTCCTGTTTCAGCCAACCCCTTCCTGTTTTGTTAGCAAAAGGGATTCATATCCTCTTGATTTATTAATAAGTACCAAGTGCCTGTTACCTTTGCCAATACAAAGGGACCTTCAAATTCAAATTATATTACCATTACTACATCTTCTCAGATAACTGTATCATAATACAAATATATAAATAATTTTTTCAAATCCTCAAGAATACAAGCCATTCCCAAATCAATAAATGGTTAAAATATATGAACAGGCAGTTTTCCAGTGAAGAAATCAAAACAATTGTAATCATACAAAAAAATGCTCTAAATCATTGCTGATTCAATAAACGAACACTAAAACAACCTTGAAATATCATCTTACTGATATTAGCTTGGCTAAAATGATTGGAGGAGAAGGGACTGTAATGTGGTATTTACCACTATGCGCGAGAGTAATTGTCATGACCACCAAAGAGCTTTAAAGCAAAGCAAAAATTTATTGACAGGTTCGAACCTGGGTCCCACCCGATCGATTAGGTGGAACCCTGATGCCTTCTACCACGTCCTTTTTATTCTTAGCTACTAAAGTGGGTGCTACGGGGTGGGTTTTGATTGGCTGGCAGATCTGTGGGACCCTTAGCTACAAGGCTCCAGGTGGGTGCAACGGCTCTGGCTGTCGTGCCAAGATGCAGGTGCCTTGAACAGGATGCTGTAATTGGGATACCATATAGTCCCATTGTTTGGAGGTGCAAGTAAGTTGCTGAGGAAAGGGAGTTTGTGATTACAGGGCATAATGACTGAAGCAGAGAGGGGTACAGAGCATGATGACCTGGGCACGTAGGAGAAGGAAAATGAAGACCTAGATGGGTTCCCACACCCCAGCCTGGCTCATTGGCAGGTTCATTGTCTTCTAACTTGCTGATTTCTAATTTCTCAAAGTATCACTTAACTATTTCCTGACTACTTCATTTTTAAGTCCATGAAGTTTCTATATAACTAGTTCCTGCCCATTTCGTTCCTTCCTTTTGTTTTTGGAAAGAATCCAATCATGGATTCCTGGTTGCTTATGGCTGTTCAATGTGTAGCAGGACCATGGATGTGACAAAATGGACCCACTTCTGCACATAGCCTCAGAGGGAGGGGTTGGCTAATGATGTTCATTCTGGGTGATCAATCAACCAGAGATTCAAACCAATTAGTCCCTTATACCTGGGCAACTTCTCTTCTTTACCATGCTGCCATACCAAAAAGGGACAATTTTTGAATGGTTTGCATGGAGACAACAGGCTTTTCCCAGGGCCATACAAAGATCTCTTTGCTTAGGAAATAAGAGATCCAGCCCTCACTAATTTTGCAGAACAACCTCAGCTAAGGAATGAGATTTTCAGATAGGAAATTTTTTTCCAATTCTCTTGCACCTTGATCTACCTGTGTATTTAACTTAGTATATTTAGGGCTTTCTGTGGCCAGGGTGGTCATGCTCACAGTAGTGGACCCAGCAATGCCCAGTCCTACCAGGAAAGGAACAGGGGAATGAGGATAGAGGCTCATGCTGCTTGGGTAGACAAACCAAAATGCTCCCAGCCCCATTCCCCTGAATAAAAGAAAACCTAGGGTAGGACATAAACCAGAATACACATTTCAGGGGAGGTGGAGTCTGCTAAGACCTGGATGGAAATGCAGGAGGTAAGGCCAGTGATGTTGGAGGACACAATTAGATAACCTAGTGCCCTCATTAATTTACCTCTTGTCCCTGCATGTCCCTGAATGGTATTTTGTTGAGGGATGCCAATTACAGGTACTGGTTACAACAGTGTTACAAACAAGTTACAAATGCAGTTACAAACAGGGTTACAAATATAAATGCAGTTACAAACAAGATTACAAACTGAACTTACAACAATGTTACAGAGTTACAAATGCACTCCAACACCTGGGGACCTGATCCAGTTTGGGTCCCCTTCTTATCTGTCTGTTGAGGATGGGACAGTGCTCAGTATTGGATTTTGATGGTACAGGGAGGTTTTGCTTCTTTGGGGCAAACAAAGGTGATTACTTGAATTGTCTGGAATGGTTCCTCCCTGCCCACGCTCCCCAAAACTAACTTGGTGATGATGCCAAAAACACTCATCAGGCCTGTAGGTGTTGACTCTGGGCAAGGTTTTAAATGGGAGCCTATGCCTTTTTCCAAAGGTACCCCAGCTCCCCATCATTCCATCATTTCCCCCTTAAACAGATAGGACCCAAAATCATTTGGGGCACGGGGCGGAGGTCTCAGTTCTAGGCTGCTTCACTCTGAGAATGGACGTAGAGCTGGCCCTGTCTCCCAGGGGTCTGTCATTCAAGAGGTGGGGGGGGATGAGGGGCTGTGGCCAATTTTCAGAACTTGGCAGGCACCATCCAAGGGGTGTTGCACAGGACTTCAGGCAGTGGTTGGCAATCAGCTTGAGCTGGCATCCGCAAGTGTGCCTAGAAGATACAAGTCTGTCACAGAGATTAAAACAAACAAGGGCCAGAAAGGTGGGAGAAAAATGACCAGTAGTAGAGTGATTAGGGCTAGCATAATCCATTACCCAGACTAATTTACTTTACTTTACTAACATAATTATATTGCCTTAAACAAGGGAGGTTAATAGCTAAACCTCACAAGCTGATGGATCTTACATACAGAATTATCAGATCTTTTTTATTTCCTCAGAAATTTCCACTCTGTCTACACTTTCACAAACAGAAACTTTCAACTTTACCAACACTTTGTAGATAGAAGTTTCCTATCTTTGAGTGTAATAGTCACACAAATGAATTTACTTATAAGAGAGATACTAATTTCTACTCCAGTTATCTTACAAGGACTTTGGAGGATCTATAACCAAT
>JAQQSW010022229.1:0-10500 GCA_028646575.1 Pseudocheirus occidentalis
GAAGCATTTGGTGAGGGAGTTCTGACTGAGTTGTCTTCCTCCCGCTCCATGCTTTGGTCTTTTTTGTCTACAAAAAAAGGATTCTAGAGTTTTATTGATGTTCTTACTTCGCCTCCATTTCCTCATGTTGGTCAGTCTATTAATTGCTTGGTTTTTTAGCTCTGTGGAACTCTGCTTCCTGGAGGGGAAAAGCTCTGTCCCAAATTGCCGGGGCCCTCACAGCTGCCAGAGCTATTAGTGGGATGCTGCAGCGCCCCCCCCCAGCTTTGGCTCACTGAAAGTGCACCCCAGGACTACCACTCAAGACCACGATCCAGATCCAGGCCTCTCAATGCAAGAGCCCTTGGCCCTGATTGATTGCCTCATCCCCCCTGCTATCTGCAGGCCGGGGGCTCTGAAGCAGTCCAGTGGAGGCCGCTGCTACTCTCAGTGGTTCCTGCTGCTACAGCCACCTCCCACTGCTTCCTTGCCCTGGGAACAGTTTGGCTGGTTCCGCTAGTCTCCTTCCGAGTTAGCAAAATCCACTGACCTTTCTCTTAGCCTTTTTTTCTTCTGGCCTGATAAATGTGGTAACTGTGCCTCCAGTGCAGCTGATCTGCTCTCCTATAGACACTGCCCGATGCCCTGGGGCCTGAGTCTGCCGGGGTTTTGGCCAAGGCTCCTAGACTGCTGGGAAGAGCCCCACCTGCTGAGCTGCCTATAGCAACAGATGTGCTTTCTGTCTTTTGGAGGGTTTTGGAGCTTGAAAATCTGTTTAGAGTCCCATTTTATGAGTTTTTAGAGTGCTTGTGTGGGAGCTGCGGTGCTTGGCTGCTTCTACGCCACCATCTTGGCTCTGCCCCCTACCCCCCAAGCAGTGATTTTTAAAACAAAGAAATCAGAACTAGAACATCTTAAATTTTTCATCCTTTCTTTACAGGTTTATCTAGACCGCTTTTGATTAATAACTAGAAAGTTAGTGTCACAAGTTAACGCCAGGAGGTGGCCCCTGTCAATTTCCCAAAGAGTCCTGGTTGTGGGGTGTTGGACATGCACTGCTCCGAGTCTCCACTGGCCTTGCTTGGAATCAATCACAGAAGAATTAGTCCACAGGTTGCTTTTCTCCATATTTCTTTGTAAGCTTTTTAGCATTCTTACAGATTTTTTTTATGATCCTTAGAGTGCTCTTCTGCTTGGTCAACCCAAAGGGGGTACTCAGAGTGGGTGTCTTTCACCAGTGCTATGAGGGACTAGATAACTTGATCAGTTTTGGTTGCTGGTTTCCAGTTCTCTGCACTAATTACTGGCAGACAGACTTGTCCTTTGTAATTGATGTTAGGGTGGTAAATCTTTGTTTCAAAATGGATCTTAGGTGGTTTGAATGGATACTCTGCTGGGAAGTTGATTTCGATTCTGAAGGCTCCCTTGTCATATGGAGGGTTGTCAGGAACAACAAGTCCTTGCCAAGACAATGAATTAGCTTCATCAACTTCGATGTTAGGGAATTTTTCCATCCCACAATTGCAGATTTCTTCCAGCTTCTTCATCAGCCTCCTACTGGTCACCATCTTGGTTCTGGTGCTGCTGCTGTCCCAGACAGCCTCTCTTAACAGCTGATTGCTGTAGTAGAAAATAGCTTTCTTGGAGGTGGCAAACTTACATAAACAACCAGTTCTTGTAATTTTTCTTCAGCCCTTGACCTGGGATGGATGAAATGGAGAAGGCCAGCTGCTTCTTCAGGACAAGAGCCCATATAAGTTGACTTTGAAACTTTTTTTTTTCCCTTACAAGGTCTTATGGAGCCAAGAAGTCATCTATTGGGAAATACTTTATTGCTAGTCAGGTTAAACCAACTAGCTATTACATTATAGCCAGTGGGTGGGAGGAGGGGAAGTATGAATAAACACCTCAGGTGACCTGGGTCTCAGATAATTTAGAACTTTATAAAGCAGGGATTGAGTCCTGTAGTGAATCTTTCACAGATGGACCTTCTCCAGAGGTCACAGCCTCTTATAAGAAGAAGCTGGAAATCATGAAATCCCTGAGGGAAAGAAATGATTCAGACAAGGAACTATGAGAAGCACATGCTTTAATCACTAGGATATTTGAGCAGTGATCAAATGCCAAAAAAAAAAAAAAAAAAAGACTACGTCTGTACTTAGCTCAATTTATTGGCTCCTGTTCTTGCCTTCAGATAAACGTGCTGTCCAGTCTTTCTAAGTCTTCATTTTCTGTTATTTGTTAGTGTCTCTAGAAGGAAACAAGCTCACTCTTTTCTTCCCCATGTATTTAGTCTCTTTTGGGATTTCCCACTTGGCTATTGACATCAATGGCCCTGTATCCCAGACTTTTCTTATATGCCTTTTACCCTAAATGGCACAGATACTATGATTTAAGCTCTTTGGAAATCTGACCCAAATCTACCTGTAATTCCAAAGGACTTGGTCTACAGGTATTCCATATTTCATAAAAGCACAGAAAATATATAAAATTTAATTATAGAAATAAATTATATGAAAGTTATATTATCAGTTGATATAAATAATAGGCTGTGCCATGTGGCCCACACACGCATATCTACAACTCCAAAAGTTTATTGAATTGGAGATAGCCAGCCCATCAGATTTTCATTCATGCGTTTGTTTAACAAACATTTATTAAGTGCCTACTATGTTCAATATACTATGCTAGGCACTGAGGGAAATACAATAATAAATAAGGTGCAGTAGGATCCCTGCCCTGAAGGAGCTTACTATCAGCTTCAAAAGGTTAGAGATTTAGCCCAAACATACCTGAATTTCTCTTGAGAAGTTATTATGAATCCATTATCTATGACTGTATCCAAATGTGCCTGAATCTACTTAAACATAAGTGGCAAGGTGGTCTAGTAGATAAGAATATGGAACTGTGAGTCAGGATGCCCTGAGTTCAAATTTTTCTTCAGACACTAACTAGCTGTGTGACTGCGGTAAAGTCATTTAATACTCCAAGACTCAGTTTCCTTGGGTGTATAATGGGGATAATAATAGCACCAAGGGTTGTTCTGCAGATCAAATGAAATAACACGTGTAAATGCTTTGAAAACCTTAAAGTACCATAGAAATGCTGACTATTATTATATTTTCTATCTGTTTCACTATAAGAAAGCAGAAAGAGCATCATACAATTATATATAAAATAGAATTTATATAAAGTCTGGGTTTTACTTCTGATCCTTATATTTATAAGCTGTGTGACCCAGAGAAAATCATTCTCTGAGCCTTAATTTCATGTTTGTAAAAACTCTTTCCCAGGGCTTTTGGGATGAAAGCATTTTATGAACTGCAAGGTACTTTGTAAATGAAAACTGCTACTCGGTTCACATCCTGACTTCCAAATCCTTGGGCAAATCACTTCTCTGGGCCTTGGCCTCCTTTTCTGTAATTTAAGGAGACTGGACTAGGTAGTCTTCAAGGACTCTCCCCTGTTGCCAATTCTAAGATCCTTCGATCCTGCTTCTTGGCATAATGATTCATTTATTTTCTCCCAGTCCATTCTTTCTTTGGCAATTGCTGGAGTTCCCCTAAGGCAGAAGGGGAAAGACAATCAGATTATGAGAACACTTTGGTTTCCTTGGCTTTTGGAGGAATAACTTAAAAGGTAAGGTCACTTTGACATTATCTTCTTAAATAGTATATATATATATATATATATATACACACGTATGTATGTATGTATATGTATGTACGTATGTGTATATATGTATATATATGTATGTGTGTGTATGTATGTATACTTAAAGGTGTTGTTCATCCTTCATTTCAAAGAGGACCAGTAACATGGTGAGGAGGATGCCTGGGACATGAATTGGATTTAAGTGAGGCAGAGTCAGCTTCACTCTCTCTTCCAGAGTCACTGACATCTAGTGGCACAACAACAGTCAAGACAACTGGGGAAGGCTTGGGATGCAGTGGATGACTCTGGCTTCTTCAGTGTCTGACCAAGCTCCACAGCACCTGCTTCAACCATTTTCATGGCTGTTGTAACAAATTGTTCTCATCCACCCATTCTACCAGGGGAAACCTTCACATGCTTGAAGTAGATATCGCCTTAACTCACCAATGTGTTTGAGGTGTCAGTTACCCTCAACTGTCTGCCCAGATGGATTTAGCTGGTTGTTTCCACAGCACATGCTACAGCTTCTTGGAGCTACAGGTGACAGTTGGTTGAAAGGTGGACACCAAAGATAAACAGTCTTGAAAAAGGCTTTGCTAGTCCTCGTAGCAGAGGTGCTAGTACTCCCTGAACACCCCATATACCCCACATGCCACCATGAGCAGCTCATGGGTGAAGATTCATGATCATTTCACAAAGGCTTCACAAATTAAAGAGCAATTGGGCTATTCTTTTGCATTGGATAGGGGAGAGCAAAAGTTGTAGCCTTTCATTAGTCTCCCAGAAAAATGTTAAGACCAGAAGTGTCATTAAATTCATCTAAAATACTCTCAAAGATGTCTTGGTCATAAAAGAAATTGCTGGGGAAATGATAAGGAAGAAATGGCATAAAAATGAAATCAACCTGGAGCACGAAGGCTAAGAGCCAAGAAGTTGTTGGCGGTCCCAACACACAAATAGTAAATATTTCAACCTGCCCCTTCAAGCCTCTGGAGATATAAACAATGCTAAAGTTTTTTTCCTTTATTAAATCAATCTACAATGTTTATTAAATGCCTGTGGTGTGCCAGGCACTGTGCTAAGTGCTATAGGTACAAAAAGAGGCAAAAGATAGTCCCTGACCTCAAGGAGTTTACGATCTAGTAGGAGAGACAACATGCAAACAAATATATACATGACACATGCAACTTAAATAGGAAATAATTAATAGAAGGAAGGCACTGGAATGAAGAAAAGGTGAGGAAGGCTTCCTATAGATGGTAGAATTTATTTGGGATTTAAAGGGAGCCAGGGAGGTCAGCAGTCAGAACGGAGAAAGGAGAGTGTTGTAGGCGGCGAGGGTCAGGAAGGGGAGGGAGTGAAAAAAATGTCTGAAGTCAAGAGATGGAGTGTCTCATTTATGAAACAGTAAGGAGGCCAGTGTCACTGGATGGAATGGAATGGAATGTGTTGGGGAGTAAGGTGTGAGGACACTGGAAAGATAGAAGAGGGCTAGGTAATAAAGGACTTTGAATGCCAAGCAAAACATTTTGTATTTAATACTGCAATAGCTACCAGATCTCCTTCCCATCCCTGAGCCTTTGAAAAGCAGGTCTTGGCCTCTTATCCTCATCTCATAGTATTTTAACAGTCTCCTAAGTCCCTATTTTCTGAAGCAGGTTTATTCAATCATACCTGTGATTCCACTGTATTGTATACTTCTTGATACAGAATCTCCCTCCATTGGTCAATTTTACAATTCATCTAAAACATGTAGACATGCTAGAGAAACATGTAGAGAACTGCCTTAAAAAAGTTAAGCTAGCGGCAGCTAGGTGGTGTAATGAACAGAGCACTGGCCCTGGAGTCAGGAGGACCTGAGTTCAAATTCGGCCTCAGACGCTTGACACAAAAAAAACTAGCTGTGTGACCTTGGGCAAGTCACTTAACCCCAATTGTCCTACCTTCCCCCCTCCAAAAAAAAAAGGTTAAGCCCTTTTCTACACACCTCATGTGGCAGTTCATGAATCTAGGTCTTTCAGTAGAACATAAGTTTTCTTAAAGCAAAGACTGTTTTCACTTTTGTTTTTGTAGGACCAGTGGCTAGCAGAGTTTCTGGTTCCTCTGGCTTCCTCAAAGTCCCAACTAAAATCCCACCTTCTAGAGGAAACCTTTTCCATTCCCTCTTAATTCTACTGTCTTCCTTCTTTTAATTTGTTCTATTTATCATAGCTTGACCATATTTGTTTGGTTATTATCTTTTGTATTAGAGTGTGAACTCCTTGAGGACAAGAACGTCTTTTGCTTCTTTTTGTATCAACAGCACTTAGTACAATGCCTGGCATGTAGTAGGTGCTTAATAAATGCTTATTTATTGGTACTTAATTAATGTTTCTTGACTTTAATTAAAATAAATTCCTGATTCCAAGACTAGCCTTTTATCCATGATGCCATCTTTCCTCTGAGCCAAAATCCAGTCTAATCAGATGAAAGAGAATTGGTGAAAGACAAAGTAAAATATTTTTGTTCTTTCTAATTGATTGATCACAGTTAGTCTTAGATCAATCTGACTATCCTTCAAATGGTTCGTTTAAAGGCGTGCACAGAGAAGAAATAGATGCTGCTTCTGGAGGGAGTCAGATAGTGGGCTTAATTAATGCCATGGTTTAACCTAAAAAGCAGGGAGGAAAACTAGGTCTTTGGGTAGTTGTTTTCCCTCCTTACAAGTGCATTGCAGCTAAAGTACGTAGAAGAATAGATGAAATATAAAACAGCTTGTATGTCACCAAGTTTACATAACTGGAAAAAATGCAGCTGAAATCGGTCTAATGAATTACAGTTGGAAAGCTGTTAAGTTAGGGGTAAATAGGGGAGAGGAAGGAACATATTGCCAAATGAAGGGAGCTAGGAAGGAGTTCTTATGTATATGGTACCTCTTACCTCCTTTAAAAATCAGTTCTCTATTTTTAAAGACAGAGACAGAGAGAGATGAAGAGGGTGAGAGAGAAAAGGGGAGGGAAGGGAGATGGGGAGGAGACAGAGAGAAGGGGTAGAAAGAGATAAGGAAACCATTTTTCCATACAATGCAATGAAACTTCTCTGCTAATTTTCAAAGGACCTAGTTTTGGACCAACAGAAGGAAAAAGAGAGGGTAAATACTCTGCAGAGACAAAAGCATAGATCATCTCCAGCTGGAAGAGGTTTTGCAAAGTCATTTACTTAGAAGCCTCCTGCCAGAAAGCTATGAAATCATGCAGAAGACATCACTCTACAATTTAATTCACTGACAAAGACTTTGGATCCCTAATATGAGGGAGGGATAAACAAACATGGGCCATTTTATCCTTTCTGTCTGGAGAAGCTGTCCAGTCATGCTGCCTCCCTCAAAGAAAGGGAGCTGCAGAGGTCCCCCTGGTGATTATTTGGTGATTTAGAGAAATGCAGCTGGGTCATGATATTAGAAAGTGGTTCCAGTCTAGCCCCATCTTTCATGTCTTTAGGGGCCAAAGATTAAGGTCATTTGAGGCCAATTCTCTTCTCAGTAAACTGTGTAAGGAAAAGAAATGGTTTAGGTTATGCCTCATTTTAAGTCCTCATCATTTAAAAGCACACATTAAATATAAAATGACAGAACAAAAATGTATTTTCTTCAGTCATGTACAATGCTTTGTGACCCTATTTGGGGTCTTGGCAGAGACACTGGAGTGGTTTGCCATTTACTTCTCCAACTCATTTTACAGATGAGGAAACTGAAACAAACAGAATTAAGTGACTTACCCAGGGTCATACACATAGTAAGTGTCTGAGGCTGGATTTGAACTCCGGAAGAGAAATCTTCCTGATTATTCTACTGTGCCACCTAGTGGCCTTCCAAATGTGTTTATTTTTCTCCTGATTTACTCAAAGACACCTGAGACATTCATTAGATTATCTTTACTTGAAGGGTACTCTATGGAAGTAAACAAATTCTGGGTTTGAGAGGTTTGGGGTTAGTTTAGTTTTTCATAGAGGAGTACACCTAAAAGAATTAAATTTGATCCAACTGAAAGAACTAAGCACCAAACTCTTTTTCATTCATCTTTTCAGCTGGCAAAAAGTGCCAATTGATCACAACAGCGAATAGAAGCTTTCCTCAACTTATATTTGCTGTTGCCAACTGTCACGACATCAAGTTAAAAAGGTGATAGTCTCTCTTTATTCTTACATGGTTAATCACGTCTCTAGTTTAAGCACATTGATGAACTGAGTTCAAGTCCAGCATCAGAAACTTACTAGCTGTGTAGTCCTGGGGTCAGTCACTTAACTCTGTTTACTTGAGTTTTCTCATCTGTAAAATGAGCTGGAGGAGGAAATGGCAAACCACTCCAGTATCTTTGCCATGAAAACCTCAAATGGGGGCAGGGAGAGCTGGGCACAAAAGAAAAAATGACTAAACAACAAATAAAGAAATTGCTGCTAAAAGGGAGGATCGCAGGGGCAGCTAGTTAACAGTGAATAGAGCACCAGCCCTGGGCTCAGGAAGACCTGAGTTCAAATCCGACCTCAAACATTTAACACTTACTAGCCATGTGACCTTGGGCAATTCACTTAACCCCAACTGCCTTGCACTCCCCCCTCCAAAAAGCAAAAAAAAAAAGCAGAGGATGGCTTACAGACTCTCTTCAGAAAAGTAAATAAAAGAGGGCAGGAAACCAGGGCAGCTAGTGGTGCAGTGGACTAAGCAGCAGCCCTGGAATCAAGATAACCTGAGTTCAAATCTGGTCTCAGACACTTAGTAGCTGGGTGACTCTGGGCAAGTCACTTAATCCTGATTGCCTCCAAAAAAGAGAAAGCATGCAGAATGGTTCGCTTAAGTCTATGTCCTATGAGGACAGATGAAAGGTGGGTTTATTCTGGAGTTGGGAAGTCTCACAGTCCACTTGATAGCTGTATATTTTTTTCAAATGATTAGACCTGTTCGGTTTGGTCCCATAGGGCTGAACCAGAAGCAGTGGATGAAAGTGCCAAAGAGGCAAATTTAGACTTGATACTACTGATGATATGAGACAGTTTGAACTAGATAAGGCCAAGGAAAAGACCTTATGACCATTAGGTGTCCAACCTCTTAACCTTTCCCATTTCAAATTTCTATTGAGGTTGTTTCATATGTTATCAATCTTTCTCTCTCTCTCTCTCTCTCTCTCTCTCTCTCTCTCTCTCTCTTCCTCTCTCTCTCTCTCTGTCTCTCCCTCTCTCTCCATGCATCTATATCTACATCTACATTTACATCAAACTACAGTAGAAAAAGCTGTAGATTTGGAGTCAAAAGAGCTGGGTTCAAATCCCATCTTCCAGTTTTACAATCTGTGTGATCTTGGGAAAGCCAATGGACTTCTCTAAAGCTCAGTTTCCTCCTCTATGAGATGTGGGACATAGATGATCTCAAAGGCCCCTTCCTCCTCTAGAACCAAGATGCTGTGATCTATGGCATCATTTCTGTATCTCCCTTGCTACAGCAATCTACCTGGGAAAATGACTGTCTGATAAGACCTAAGGAAAACAAGTTTTCACTGGGTGGAAATGAGTCTTAGCTCCTTGTTTTATCCAAATTGGTGGAAATTGGACACTATTGTTACAGAAGAATGTTCTCTTTCTCTTTCTTTTGTTTAGTATCAATTATTGTCCTCTTTTAAATGTATTTATGGGGGGTGTAGCCAAGATGGTGGCATAGGAGCAGCAAGGTTTCACAGCTCCCACATAGCCACCTCAAATACCCATAAAATATGACTCTAAACAAAATTTAGGGCTCCAAAGCTCACAAAAATACAGAAAACACATCTCTTGCTGGAGGAAGCTCGGCAGGTGGGGCTCATTGCAGCAGGCTAGGAGCCAAAACCAGCCCAGCCTGAAGCCACAGCCAGGACCCAGGGTGGTCAGGAGGAGCCTCAGCTGGAGTCTTCAGGAGAGCGGATCAGAGGCAGCTGTGGCAGTTTCCAGATTTATCAAGCCAGGAGAAATAAGGACTAAGTGAAAGGTCAGTGGAATTCAGCTAAATTTGGGGGAGAAAAGCAGTCTTGCCAAATTGCCTCCAGGAAAAGGAAGCAGAAGAAATGGCAGAAGTGGTGGCCGTGCCAGCACTTCTAGGTTGCTGCTTCAGAGCTCCCAGCCTGCAGATGGTAGGGGGTCCAAGGTGATTGCTCAGAGGCGAAGTGCTCTTGCATTGAGTGGCCTGGATCCAGATCATGGTCTTGGATGGTGATCCTGGGGTGCGTTTTCAGTGAGCCAAAGCTGGTGGGGGCTGGAGCACCCCCCAATAGTTCCAGCAGCTGTGAAAACCCCAGCAATTTGGGACAGAGCTTTCCCCTCTGGAAGCAGTTCCACGGCACTAAAAAGACAAAAAAATCACTGGCAAAATGAGCAGAAAAAGGAAGCAAAGTACAGCAACCAAACTCTAGAATACTTTTTTTGAGGACAAAAAGGATCAAAGCATGGAACAGGAGGAAGACAACACAGTCAGAACTCCCATAGCAAAAGCTTCCAAGAAACATGAAGAGTGCCTACAAGCCATAGCTCAGCTTAAAAATGACTTTGAAAACCAAATAAGAGAAGTGGAGGAAAAATTGGGAAGAGAAATGAGAATGATGCAAGAAAATCATGAAAAGAGAGTCAACAATGGGACTGAAGAAAATAACACCTTAAAAAATAGACCAACTCAAATGGCAAATGAGGCCCAAAAAGCTAATGAGGAGAAGAATGCCTTAAAAATTCAAATTTGCCAGATGGAAAAAGAATCTCAAAAGCATTCTGAAGAAAAGAATTCCTTCAGAATTAGAGTGGACCAAATGGAAGCAAATGACTTTATGAGAAATCAAGATGCTATTAAACAGATACAAACAAATGAAAGAACAG
>JAQQSW010022230.1:0-10500 GCA_028646575.1 Pseudocheirus occidentalis
GGTGGCAGCAGCAGTGGCCACTTCTGGAACTCTGGGCCCATAGATGGTAGGGGGAGTGAGCCACTGAGAAGAGGGCAATTGCAGGGATCTCTTTGCAGGATTCTTTTGCATTGCCCTGCTTGGATCTGGGGTGCAGTCCTAGGGGTCTTGGGGTGAAAAGTAGCAATGGTGTGACAGAGTTTGTGATTGTGATGGAGAGGGAATCATCTCACAGTTCAAAGGCAAAAAGGAGTGCTTACTCCTTACTTGCATACCAGAACACAGACCAGGAAAGCAGTAAACACCTCTCCTTTGATCATTACCACTTTGGAAGAGCTAAAAATTTTCAGGTCCCTAGAAGCATCTCTGAAAACAGCTGCACAAAACCCCTAAAGCTTGAGATAGCTCACCAACCCCCACTCCCACCCCCACTGGAAGCAGAGTCCTACTTTAACAAAGAGTTAGAAAGTCAAGTATTTGGCTGGGAAAATGAGCAAATGATAAAAAAAAAAGACAAAACAAATAAAATCCTCAGACTATAGAATCTTGCTTTGGTGGTAATGACTTTATGAGAAATCAAGATCCTGTAAAAGAGAACCAAAAGAATGAAAAAATAGAAGACTGTGAAAAAGTTCATTGGAAAAACCACTGACATAGAAAACAGGTCCAAGAGAGATCATTTTAAAAGTTTTGTACTACCTGAAAGCCATGATCAAAAAAGAGCCTAGACATTATCTTTCATGAAATTACCAAGGAAACTGCCCTGATGTTCTAGAACCAGAGGGTAAAATAGAAATTGAAAGAGTCCACTCATTGCCTCTTGAAAGAGATGCCAAAAGGAAAACTCCTAGGAATATTGTAGCCAAAATCCTGAGTCCCAAGTCAAGGAGAAAATATTTAAAGCAGCTGGAAGGAAATAATTTGAGTATTGTGGAAACACAATATGGATAACACAAGATCTAGATCTATATTAAGGGATCAAAGGGTTTGGAATATCATATTCTGGAGGTCAAAGGAGCTAAGATTAAAACCAAGAATCACCTACCCTGCAAAACTGAATATAATACTTCAGGGAGAAAATGGAAATTCTGTGAAATAGAGAACTTTCAAGCATTCTTGTTAAAAAGACCAGAGTTGGGCGGCTAGGTGGCGCAGTGAGTAGAGCACCAGCCCTGGAGTCAGGAGTACCTGAGTTCAAATCCGGCCTCAGACACTTAACACAAAAAGCTAGCCGTGTGACCTTGGGCAAGTCACTTAACCCCAACTGCCCTCCAAAAAGCAAAAAAAAAAAAAAGACCAGAGTTGAGTAGGAAATCCGACTTTCCAATACAAGAAGCAAGAGAAGCATGGAAAAGAAACAGGAAGAAGTCATAATGGACTTATTAAAGTTGTATTGTTTACATTCCTACGTGGAAAGATAATATTTATAACTCATGAGACCTTTCTCAGTATGAAGGTAGTTGGAAGAAATAGACAGACAGATGAACAGATGGATGAATAGATAGATGATAGATAGATAGATAGATAGATAGATAGATAGATAGATAGATGGCACAGGGTGAGCTGAATGTAAAGGAATGATATCTAAAAAATAGAATTAAGGAACAAGAGATAAATATATTAGGAGAAAGAGGAAGGGAGGGATAGAGTAGGGTAAATTATCTCTCATAAAAGAGGCAAGAAACAACTTTTTACAATGGAGGGGAAGAAGGGGAGGTGAGATGGAATGAGAGAACCATACTCTCATAATATTTGACTTGAGGGAATAACATACACACTTAGGTATCTCACCCTAAGGGAAAAGTGGGGTGGAAGGAGGGATGATAGAAAAGATGGCAGATTGGGGGAGTCAGAAGCAAACATTTTTTAAAAGGGACATGGTCAAAGGAGAAAATAGAATAAATATAGGAGGTGGGATAGGATGAAGGTGAATATAGTTAGTCTTTCACAACATGACTATTGTAGAAGTGTTTTTGCATAGCTACACATGTATAACCTATATGGAATTACTTCCCTTCTCAGTGAGGGAGGGTGGGGAGGGAAGAAGGGAGAGAATTTGAAACTCAAAATTTTAAAAACAAATGTTAAAAATTGTTTTTATATGAAACTGGAAAATAAGATACACAGGAAATGGGGTCGAGAAATCTATCTTGCCCTACAAGAAAGTAGAGGGGAAGAGGATGAGGAGTGATAGAAGAGAGGGGAGACTGGGTGAAGGAGTAATCAGAATGCATGGCATCTTGGGGTGGGGGAGGGGAGAGATGGAGAGAAAATTTGGAACTCAAAATCTTTCGGAAATAAATGTTGAAAACTGAAATAAATTTTAAAAATAAAATAGGAAGCATTTTGGTACTTAGAAAATCCAGTGCCTGACCATTTCACTGGTGGATTCTATCCAAGCTCCTGGCCAGTTAGGTAGTGCATTGCTAGAATGCTGTGCCTAGAGTAAAGACCTGAGTTCAAATCTGGCCTCAGATACTTACTGTGTGACCTTGGGCAAGTCACTTAACACTGCCTCAGTTTCATCATCTTTAAAAGTAGCTATAGAGAGGGAAATGGCCCCAAATGGAGTTATCGGAAGTTGGATATGACAGAAAAATGACTGAATAACAACAAGCCAAGCCCCTAAAAAGGAATTATTTGGCAGAAGGATAAAAATTATTTTAGTTTTATAATCCAAAAGTTGTTCAAAGGGTGACCTGGCGAACTTAAAAAAAAAGTTGGAAGACTTTGGATTTCCATTGACATTCTATCAATGTCCACAGAATAGCTGGTGGATCTATCTAAATTAGGAAGCAAAGATGAACTAGGTTCTCTGAGGAGAGATAGCTTTAACACATTATGCTGAAGCAAGCAGAACATTGCACAATACCTAAGGGGAATTAGGTCACTCATCACTCTTCTCCCCAGGAAAGGTAAAGAAAGAGCTAGGAGATTTGAATTGCTCTCTTTGCGGTATGTGCTCTGTACACTTGAAGACACTCTCCCTTGCCTTTCTCATATATTTGTGCCCTGTTTTTTAAACCAACTATTCTCACTAGACCTTAGTTTCTTACTAGTTTACAAAAACTAATTAAATCTGACTGGCTAATTGATACCAATTGCTAATCCATAGGGGAAGCATGCCAGTGGGGGCTGATGAACCACATAGCCAATCCTCTGGATCCTTCTGAGAACCTGGAGAAGTAGTAGACACCATCTGGGGACCCAACCTGTCAGTTAGATAAGAGTGAGCTGCAGATGATGTTATATCCCCTAACGCAATCTGTTAGGGGATATAACACCCAACAAGATAGTTATGGTGGAAAAATACTGAAAATGGGCATAGAACAGAGGTGCTAAGAAAGCTTTATGTGAAATCTAAATTTATTTCTCTGTAAAATATGAGGGCTGAACTAGCTGGCTTCCGAGGTCATTTCTAGTACTAGACCTATGTGCCCATGTGCTTATGAACTAATACTGGGAAAATTATTGACAAGGAAAGGCTTCATAAAGGATGCTACATTTGAGATGAGTCTTAAATGATGAGAATATAATATTGTATATGTTCTAAATATTTTATGCATAATTTAATATGTGTACATAGTTTATTCTTGGACACAAAAGCTAAGAATTTTGCTGAATTTTGGAAAAATATCAGTGTTGCATATATTTTTTTTTTGGATAAGTGATGCTTACTTGCTTAGGGAGCTTTGTTTGGCCTCCCATTATAACCTTTTCAAAATAGAAAGAGACCTTTAAAACCTAACACTCTCACTTGGTAAGTAAGGAGGTTATGTACTGTAAATAGACCAAAGGCACTATTGCACAAAAAGAAATTTGGATAAAGAGACACTTTTATTCTTTTCCTATATAAAAATTATCAGTTAGTAAACAGACTTTTACCAGATAGCCTCTACAAATGCTCTGTAGAGAAGAACATGATAATAATAAAGAAGAAAATTTGTGATGCAGAGGCAAAATGATGATTGGTAGGATAAGACCAGAGCAACAGTTACCCATGTGCAAATAAAGAAAAATATGGACTGTCAAAAATATTCATTGACCTTTAAGAAAATCTTACATTTCATCCATTGGAGGGAATATATATTAGCCTTTAAGATATTTTGCATCGGGCAGCTAAGTGGCACAGTGAATAGAGCACTGGCCCTGGGATCAGGAGGACCGGAGTTCAAATCCACAGTTAGACACTTGACACATTTACTAGCTGTGTTACTTTGGGCAAGTCACTTAACCCCAATTGCCCTCCAAAAAGCAAAAAACAAAACAATTTGTGTCCTTGACACTTTTTTTTCTTTACTATGTATGTGGGCATATTTCTTCAAGGTCAGTGAATATAATGTTGATTATTACTTGAAGTAAGGGCCAGACCTATTCAAAATTGTGAAGTAGGCAAAATTAATCTTTGGTGACTCCTGAATGTCCTCTTCTAGTTCTTTTCTCTTGCCTTTTCATTCCCTGAATAAAAATTGCATCTATCTGATTCCCCACTGTTTAAGGGCTCCATTCTCTGGTAACGAAATAATCGGTCACAATGGGTGATGATGTTATTTCTCTCCAGCATCATATTTTCTCTGGTTAGACCACCTTTGGAGTACAGTGTTTTAGGTTAGAATGCTTTGATTCAAGTCATAGATCTACTACTTGCTAACTAAACGTCCTTGGGTAAATTCTTTAAAATCTGTGAGTCTCAGTTTGCTCATTTATAAAATGGTAATAATAATGATTCTATGACTCATGTCACAGGGTTGTTCCGAAGGAATTAACTTTGTAAAATTATTTGCATTATATAAACATAAGCCATTGTTACTGAACTCCATTAAGAACAATAAAAATTAATATATAGCCAACGAACATCCACAGTAATGATCGAACTTGATGTCATATAACTGAAGAAATAAGACATGTTTAGCCTTCCTAGAGGCAATATTTTAGCTCTGTTGATGTCTCCTGGTGGGCAAAGTGCAAACATTTTTAGTGGGGGTGGGCCTTCTAGGATCTTCAAATACTGTTAAGTAGGCAGGCACACACCAATCAATACGTCCAATTTTGCTAACATAATTCATTGGGTCTTAAAGAAATTTCTTCTGCACGTTTTTTGTCTGTTCAATCTAGTTTGATTCTCTTATATGTCAATGGAGAGAAGGCACAGCAGCAGTCATCTTTATTGTCATTAATTCACATTGAAACATTTATGCTAAAGGTTAGTCACCTTGAGCAATTGTTCTTTCTGTTTCTGCAGTGCCACAGAAAATGGGAGGTAGTGTGATTGCACCATTTCTGTGAAGAAGAGTTTGGGGCTCAGTATGACCCCTTATGAGATGTGGGAGCCACGGTTTGATACCATCTTAACTTACATTAGAACTATTTACTAGAAGAGGTTGATGGAGGGCTTTGTCCCAATAAAATAACAGATACTTTCAGTGGTATGGGGTTAATGGAAGGTGTGGAGGTGTAGCAAAGAAAGCATACGTCCTCAGATGTTGTAGCCTGCAGCCTCCTTTAACAAGGCTGTGGATCCCATCAACATAAATCTACTACCCTGAGTCCAGCCACTCCTACAAGTACAAAGGCATTCATCTAGGGAAGATTGTACATCAAGTATCCATCATAGAGATCCACAGTACGTAGGATGCCCAGGAACAATGGTACAAATAGTGGTGATGGCAAAATGGTTTGGACCAAAGGGCACAGTATGTTGGAATGACTGAAATTTAGTGGAGCAGATTTCCCATGTAATTGTTGGCTAGGGATTTCCACCAGCAACAGCAGTGGTGATTATGCTGAGGGTTCTGTGCCTTATATCATCTCTCTCCTCTTGTTCCTTACTTCCTCTTAACTACTTTCCCATGTAAATGAATTTCCAATGACAAACTGAATTTCATCTTAAAACTTTTTTCCTTTCTTGCATCTTCCATCTTCTTGAACTCACTGAGACCTGCTTAAATCCATACTGGTGACCCGGCTTCTCTGGCTACTTTTTCTAGCAACAGATGCACATTTACCCTTAACTTACTGGATGTGATAAAGGAGTTTTATTACTTCTTGTTCCCCATTGCAACTTCCAGGTTCTCCCTTTACCACCAATATTCAGCAACCTCTCCTTCTTGGAGGTTCATTTATTACATACTCATCACTCAATACAAAGTCTGGTTGTTGTCTATGTTTTCAGGACACTCTCCTTCCTTCCTCATTGAGTTTAGTTGCTCCTTCAGTCACTCATCTCCAACTCCTGTCTTTGTTCTAGGGGATTTGAACAATCATATTAACACTCCCTCTAATACTCCAACCTCCCAATTCCTCAACTTATGTATGACCTGCTCCATCCCACCAGTTATGGTTATACTCTTGATCTTTCCATTAACCAGAAGTGTTCCACATGCGTGTTCATAAAGTCTGAAATATCCTTATCTTATCACAAGGTAGTATTGTTAAATTTCTACATTTCTCTTGCTACTCTGAATCCTGTTCTTCATCCTCTGCCTGAGCTCCAATCCCCAGATCCCTCAATTCTTTCCCAGGCCATCAATGATGTGCTCAATTCTCCCTTTTCTAGCTTTACCTCTTGCTAAACTAGTTCAGTTCTATGCTGTCTTCTTCTCTGGAGTCCCTTGCTCACTTATCCTATCTCCCACCTTGCCTTGCCTAGCATCAGCCTTGGATTATAGCCACCATCCAGTGCCTTTCGTCTTACTCATATGCTGCTTAATGAAG
Organism: Pseudocheirus occidentalis; assembly: GCA_028646575.1. NCBI lineage: Eukaryota > Metazoa > Chordata > Mammalia > Diprotodontia > Pseudocheiridae > Pseudocheirus > Pseudocheirus occidentalis. The sequence continues at coordinate 6,694 of JAQQSW010022230.1, forward strand.
ATGAAGAGAATCACAAAATCAGGTGGAATGGGTAAATTAACAATTTATGTTACATAATCTCAATTGGACCTTTACCACATCAAGGCAATCCTTTTAGACCCTCCCCCATTGATTATGCACTCACCAAAAAGACTTTTCCAAACATGACCCCAGCTTCTCCTTTCTAGCTGAGAACTTTATTTTATGTTTCATTGAAAAAAGGAGACCTTTCTCAGAGATTTCCTCACTCTTGCCTGTTCCTAATTTCTCTTTGTTCATATGATTTCTGTGTCTCTCTGTGACCCCACTTGTTTCACATGAAGAGTTAGTTCTTGTCAAGGTAAACCTCTCTACACGTACAAATGAATCCATTCTGTCTCATCTTGTCTAGTAGATTGTCCTTTCTCTCATTCCTACTCTCTTGCTAATTGTCAGTCTCCTCCCCTCCCCCATCTACTAATTGCTTCCCTTCTGCCTGCAAAAAAGCCTATGTTTCCCCCTTACTCAAAAACTGATACCTTGATTTCCATTCCCATACCACATCTCTCCTCATATTTCTAGCTAAACTCTTGAAAAGACCTCTACTTCCTTTCCATTCAGTCATTTCTTTGCATTCTAGCATCTGACTTAATCATTCAAACTAAAGTGCAGCCTTCAAAGTTACTTGCTATCTGCTTCTCCCTGCATTAATAAAAATATTTTTTCTTCATTCATTTCAAATTCTTTGTGACCCCATTTAGGGTATCCTTGGCAAAGATACTGGAGTAGTTTGCCATTTCCTTCTCCTGCTCTTTTACAGATAAAGAAACTGAGGCAAAGAGTTTTGAGGGTCACACAGCTAGTAAGTAAACGTCTGAGGCCAAATTTTATCTCAGGAAGATGATTCTTCCTGACTTTAGGCCCAGTCCTCTGTCCACTGTGCCACCTAGCTGCACTAGTATAGGACAGATAAAAGGGAGGTCATAATCCAGAGGTTTTCTGTGTTGTTCAGACTCTACCTGGAGTATTATATCTAGTAGATCTGGATACAATATTTTAAGGTGAGCATTGCTGGGGTAGGATGTGACTAAAGGAAGGTACTCAGGCCATGGAGGACATGTGAAAGTATGTCACCTTAGGAAAAGCTAAATGAGATGATTCACCTGGAAAAGCAAACAGAAGAATTAGGAGGCAGATATAATGGATGTGGGATGGGATACTCGATGGGATATAAAAAGGCAGAGTCATTTAATCAAGTTAATAAGCATTTATTAGGTACCTAATATGTTAATCAAATACTATGATAAGCACTGTAGACACAGAAGATAGAAACATTTCCAGTTCTTAAGGATCCCATGGTCTAGTATTGTTTATTCTGCATTGCCCCTGAGAACAAGAAAAACAATTCATGTGATTGAATCTTAATATTATAAGAAGATCGATTTCATCACAATAAGAGTAAAAACATTATGACAATTAGAAGTTGCTTTTAGTAGGTAGATCGGATAGATGCTTCTAGAAACATTCCCTTAATCATCTTAGATGACCTGGGAGGGTCATTTCCAATTCTAGAATTCTATGATTCCAGTTTTTGGTGAGAATTTTGAAACTGTTGTCTCAATATCATCTCCAAAGAATGAAATACAGCAATTTATCTCAGACCAGTGCATCCTATCTCCAGCCATTTAAAAATTTTTCACATGGTTAACTGTTATTGTGCCCTCTCCTTATTGACTATCTTATATTTTCATTTCTAATCTCCTACTTAATTAGGATTGTTTACTTTTCCAGAGAGCTCTTTGGAGTACATCTGACAAAGGTCAATTGATTAATGACTCTTATTCTTATTTGGCAGAATAATAAAAGGTCATTTTTATTCATACTCCCATTAGAGATTCAGTCCTTCGGCCTCTTTGTGTATCTATCCACTCTGAAAGTAAGAGAGCAACAATGATAATTTTACTGACCAAAAACCCCACTCACTACCAAAATAAACCTACTCAAGAATTTTGCTATTTTTATTTTGATACTGAGAGATGCTTTTAAGTCAAGTATATATGGTGCCAAATATGGAACATTTTCCTTATGACTCCCTATGAGCCTGTACATTTTTACACAAATGAATGTGAATGCTTAAAATAAAACACCTCCCCCTGCTCTTGTTATATTATATCCTGATCATAAGATCTTTAAGTGTCACAGATTTAAACTGAATCCAGACTTAACTGAATATGTTTAAGTCACCTTGAGTTATCTAAAAACCACTCTGAAAGTGCTGTTATATGGATATAGGGAAAAGAAGACTTTGCAGGACAGGATAAATATATTTAAGTGTTTGAGGTCATTTGCTCGCTCAGTTTTACTTGACTTTAAGTACAGAACTCTATCCACTCTTCAATCTACTATAATGAAACCACACTGCTACATAGTTAATCCATTCCAGGTTATATGTGTCTATATCTCACCCTAAAGCAGCTTATTTCTTTTATTCCTGTGTAGGATACATAAGGACATATCCACTATTAATCTTACACTGGTGTCTCACAAAGATATCCAAGCAGAAAAGTGGCCCTGAGTTCCCAAAGGTTATTCAAAGGGAGGTAGACTCTCGGACAGGGGTGGGGAACCTGCAGCCTTGAGGCTACCTGTGGCCTTCTAGGTCTTGAGTGTGGCCTTTTGACTAAGCCCAAGTTGTACAGAACAAATCCTTTATTAAGGGGACTTATTTTGTGAAATTTGGATTCAGTCAAAGGGCTGCACTTGAGGACCTAGAGGACTACACGTGGCCTTGAGGCTACAGGTTCACCACTTTTGCTCTGGAATACCCTAAAAGCCTAGAAAGGTCTCAAGTATTAGTCTGACATGGGACTGTATTCCTATCTTGTGAGAGCTAAGTCAGAAGCATTTCATATCATTTGAAAAATCTATTTCTTACCCTCTTGTACCTGTATAGTCAGAATAATTCAAAGTAGAAGTGGAAACCACATGGTTCTACATCTTATCGATGGGACACTATATTTAACAACTTAGCACTATTCAAATTTTTCTTTTCCTCCTCTCTCTATGAGATTGGATGGAGGACATCAGGATCCAGGGACTTTTGCCTCTAGCTTCTACCAATTTTTTAGGCAAGAGGCTCTGGAACTGTGTTTCCAGGGTTATTCTTTGTGATAGTCCCTCAAAATCCACGCTCATGTGTAGGTTTACCATTGTCCTGAATTCCAGACCCATATTTTCAATTATCTCTTCCAGGATGTCTAGATAATACCCCATTGTAACTTCAAACAAATCATCTACTTCTTTCTGATGTCACTACCACATCTGGGACCAAAGTCTGCTCTCAGTTTCTGGCCCCTGTTCTGTTTAGCTGTCTTTGGACATCTCCTTTAACTGAATCCTAGCACTATCCCCTTTACAGAAACCATTTTGATTCAATATTTGTAACCTACCCTATTTGAAGTACCCCTCAACTCATTGACTTTCTCACCCCACTTAATGAGGCTTAAGTCAGTGGGTCCAAAAGTACATAATGCATAGTTACTCCCTATACCCACATTCCAGCTGTAGATTTTTATGCCTATCAGAAACATAATCAAAGTCCATCCCTCTTCCAATTGCCAATTCTTTAACCTCACTGAGGTGATGAGGCTCCTTGATCAGTCTCCTAAACTAATCAAGGAAACAACTAACCACATAGCACTTTAATTTGTGCAAAGTGATTTGTATATCTTATCTTTTGATCCATGCAAAGAAGTTCCAGAGGTAGTATCATTCCAGTTTTACAGATAAGGAGACTAAGGCTGAGATTCCTTCAGAGTCACACAGCTAGCAAGTGTATGAGATTCAGTC
>JAQQSW010022231.1:0-10500 GCA_028646575.1 Pseudocheirus occidentalis
AAGCTCCCCTTAGGCAGGTGCTTTAGATTTTCTTTGAAGTAGACTCACCCTGCGGTTTGGGAGGCCCCGCTTGGCCGCCGCTGCAGTTTTGGGCTGGCCGGGTCTCTGCTCCCCTGCGGTAGGAGCTGCGCCTCTCCCATCCCGTTCCTCACGCCTTGGCAGATGTGGAGGTGCTGGAGGCTGTAGAACCTTTGCAGGCTGGCTGCGGTGCCCGCTTGGCTCAGCTTAGCCCAGCTCCTTCCCACCGTCCCAGGCCTGGCCCCTGTCTCGGCTTCAGGCTGTTTCAGTCTCTGCTCCTGGCCACTGTGATGAGCCCCTGCTGCCAAGCTGCCTTCAGGGAGAGATGGGTTCTCTGTATTTTTGTGAGTCTGAGACTCCTAGACTTTATCTGGGCTTATAATTTAATGGGTGTTTAGGGTTGCAGTGTGGTAGCTGCAGGACCTTACTGCTTCTAGGCTGCCATCTTGGCTCCGCCCCCCCCTCTGTTTTAAACCAACAACATCAAGCTTCCTTTGAGCCTGTTATTCCCTCAAGCTTTTGCCCTCCCTTCCCCCTCACTTCCAAACAGTCAAAAAGGGCATTCTCCATTTCTTGCCTTTGCTTCACCACTCACTCCTCAGCCCTTTTCCATCTGCTTCATTCTCATTAAACTTTCTAAGGTCACCAATGACCTCCTTATGACCAAATAAGAATTGTTATTCTTAACCCCAATTGCCTTGCCATCTCCCCTCAAAAAAAAAGAATTGTTGTTGTTCAATCATTTCAATTGTGTCTGACTCTCCATGACCCCATTTGGGGTTTTCTTGGCAAAGCTACTGGAGTGGTTTGCCATTTCCTTCCCCAGCTCATTTTGCAGATGGAGAAACTGAGGCAAACAGGGTTAAGTGACCTGTCACTTAGCTACCAGTCACACAACTAGTAAGTGTCTGAGGCTGGATTTGAACTCATGAAGATGAGTCTTCCTGACTCCAGGCCAAGCACCGTACCTACTGCATCACCTAGCTGCCCAAATAAAAGTTAGACCTCTTTTTTTAATCCATATGCTCCCTGATGTCTCTGCAGTATTTAACACCACTGACTACACTCCCACACCTTTTCCCATGTTTGCTCATACCTTTACATCTCTGGTAATGCTTTCTCTAGGTTATCTTTCTGCCTTTCTGACTTACCTTTCTCTGTCTCCTTTGCTATTTCTCCTTACACCCCAGAATGTGGGCTTTCAACAAGGTGACTTTGCCCATAATTCTATATCACTTCTCCGTAGTGATCTTTTTCTTTACCATGGCATCAGTAATCATCTCTGTGCAAATGAACCCTAAATCTACATCTCTAGACTCAAGCTCTCACCAGAACGCCAGTCCCATAGTTCTCTTTGGCTGCGGCACATGTCCTTTTAGACGAGCCACTGGTACCTAAAGATCAGCTACCTAAACCCACTCTCTACAACCTTCCTTTCCCCATATTTCCAGTATTGATGCCACTAGCACAGACATAAAAACCTGAAGTCATATCTAACTATTCCTTCTCATTTATATTCCCCACACCCAATCAGTTGCCACATCCTATCAATTCCACATCTATAGTCTTTCCCATTCATCTCACTTTTTTTATTCACACTATTAGCCCCTCCTCTAAGCTAGATGGCTGTGATTGCCTCCAAATTGGTCTTCCCATATTTATTTTCTACCACTACTAGCCCAGCTTTCACAATACCATCCACTTAATCTTCCAGATGTCACTCACCTGTACAGAAGCCTATAGTGATTCCCTATTGCCTACCAAATTAAGTATGTGTAATTTGTCCTGGAAGTCTAGGCAGCCCGATCGTAATGTAGCTTTCTAAGTTCTTCATATTTTTCCTCCTTACTGTATTCTAGCCAATTTGGAGTAATCATCACTTGCCGTTTTTGTCTTACTCCCCCCTGCCCACCTTTGTTCATGCCTTTGCCCTGGTTAGTGGCATCCTACATTCCTGGAATGGACATCTTCCCCACTCCAACTTTTGGGATCTCTTTTTTCTGATACCCAGCTTAGATGCCTTCTCCTCCATGGCACCTTCTCTTATCTCTCCCTCCCCTTGCCCCTCAAGCCAGAAAACGCCATTTCTCCATGTGCTTCAGACCTTTCATTTATACTTCTAGCCCTCTGCCTGGTATTACAGTTGTCAGATTCTCCAGTTAGATTATAAATTCCTCGAGGATACAGATTGTTTTCTTTCTCTATCATTGTATCTCTGGAGTTTACTGAGCACAGTGTCTTGTAGATAGGGAGAAATGAGGGAGGGAGGGAAGGAGAGAGGAAGGAAGGAAGGAAACAAGGAAACAGAGCAAGCATTTATTAAGTGCCTACTATATACCATACACTGTGCTAGGCACTTTACAAATATATCTCATTTCATCCTCACAACAGCCATGGGATATAGGTGCTGTTCTTATCCCTCATTTTACAGTTGAGGAAACTAAGGTAAACAGAAGTTGACTTGTCCAGCATCACACAGATAGTGGGTATATACAGTAGACACATATAAATGTATGTTGAATATTCAACCAATGCAGCTTTGTCCTACCTTGCTATCCCACTTCCATCCTATTAGTCCTGCAGACACTTTTAAATTATCGTGATATCCAGACAGTCACACAAAAATTTGTTTCCTGAGGGTGCCTTGGTGTAACAGTAGTGGAACAAGCAGATAATAACTATGAGAGGGACTACTATGGTAAATGAGTTCTGTTTCATTGCTCCTATAGTTCCAACAAATTAAAATGCCGTTCAAGATGCTGCCTATTTTCTAAATAGTAGAGCTGCAAATCCCAGGTTTTCAGTACAGTAAACACGCATTAAGCATCTGCTGTGTACAAAATAGTGCATTAAGTACTCTTAGAAAGAGAAAATTTAGATAAGATATTTTCATCTTTATGGTATTCCCAAACTTGTAGTTACTTGCTTATTATTGTAGTAATAGTAGCCGCAGCAGTAGTAGTAACAGCAGCAACAGTAGCAGCAGCAGCAGCAGCAGTAGTAGTAGTAGTGCTGGTGGTGGTGGTGGTGGTGGTGGTAGTGGTGGTAATAGTGGTAGTAGTAATAGTAGTATCAGCAGTAATAATAGTGGTGATAGTGGTGGAAGAAGAAAAAGAGAGAGAAGGAGGAGAGGAAGAGGAGGAAGGAGAAGAAGATGAAGAGGAGGAAGAGGAAGACGCAGTACATTTATACAGCACTTTAAGGTTCGCAGAGTATCCTCTTCACAGGGTTAGGAGAGTCCAATGAGATCATGAATATAAAGTGCCGTATATGTACCTATAAAACATAATTGTGTAGGACAAGAGTACAAAACAGATTGGTGGGTAAGGTCTGTGGGGGAAGATGGCTGGAAAGGAGGTTGAACTTGAATTATTTTGAATAGCTGGATTGACAGAGAGAGGGAAGACATTCTGGAAACAGGGAACAGTTTGAAGAAAGACTCAGAGTGAAAAGCACAGGGCAGAGCGAGTTCAGTTTGTTGTCAGGGATGAGGGTTTGGTTTGGACTTGCACTTTCATCAGTGTATAGGTTAAGTATGGTGCTGAAACGTCCTTAGGGGGTTATTTGGAGGCACTGATTAAGGGACTTACTCCAGGTCACAGTCATAAGTCAAAAGCAACATTTGAACCCAGGACATCCTCACTCTGAGTCGGCTGTCTATCCCCCATTCCATTCTGCCTTTTAAAAATGTGAATAGAAGACGATAATGAGAAGTCAGGTTGGAATGTAAGATGGTGTTAGATTGTATAGAACTTTAAATGATAAGCTATGGAACTTAAACTTTGTTCATTAGGCTGTTATTAAAAAGATATGAAATGGCTAGGTGGTACTGTTGATAGAGCATGTGCCTGAAAGCAGGAAGACCTGAGTTCAAATTAAGTGTCAGATTCTTCCTACTTGAATGACCCTGAGAAAGTCACTTAACCTCTCTGTTCCCGTTTCCTGCAAAATAGAGTTTATAATAATAGCATCTACCCACCATGGATGTTGTAAAGTACCTTGAAGACTTTAAATGACGGAACAAGTGATAACTATTGGTTAGAGGAGTCCAAATCATTATATAATGAAGATAAATCTGACAGTGGTAAAATGAGTTTACAAGAAGGTAAATAGAATTGGAGGATGTATTAGGAAATATTGAAATAATCTCAGGAGGTCAGAATGAGGGCTTGCCTATACTAGGACAGTAGCAATGAGAATGGAAATTGTGATAAAAAAAAAAAAGACAGAAAGATGTTAAGGAAAACCAGTAGGATTTGGTAACTGATATGTGAGACATGAGGGAGAGGAAAGTGTTACCAATGACACCGAGGTTCCAGTCATGGGATCCTAAGTCAGGTTGGTACCAGTGACAGAAATCCTGACTACAGAAGGAGATACAGATTCAGGAGAAAAGATAATCAGCTTAGTTTAGGACGTGTCAAGTGGGAGGTGCCTGTTGGGAGATGCAGATCTGAAGCTTAGAAGAGAGAAGATGGTTGGGAAACATAGATTGTCAAGTTATCTGCTCAGAGGTGATAGTTGAAGCCTTTGGGAGTGAAGGGGAGTACTAAGTGATTACAGAAAGAAAAAGGGGGAAATGATAGAAAATTGTATAACAACCACGTTAAGGAACTAAAAAGAGAATGAGGAGGTAGGAAAGGAGACAGTGGGAACAATTAAAGAGAGGAAGAGAATGAGGAGTGTAGAACTTTGGGAGCCAGGAAAAGATATTATCCAGTAGGAGGTCGTGGTGTGCAGTGTTAAAAGCTGATGACAGCTGCGAAAAAGCCATTGAATGTGAAGATGAGGAGTGTGTTGGTAATCTTGTAGAAAGCAATTTCAGGCAAGTGATGAGGCAGAAGGCAAGATTTCATGGAATCGGGAGAGTAGATGTTGAAGGATTGGAGGCATCATGCTTAAATACATTTTCCAAGAAATTTGTGAAGGGGAGAGAGAATAACTAAATACTACTTCTAGGCAATAAAATAAAATCTAAAAGTTTTGAAACATATGTATGGCAGGGTGCATGTTTGTTTGGTAGGAGGGCAAAAGAATCCTGAAATGTGAGCATGTTTTTAGGTAGATGAAGCCAAAAGGCAAAGAAGTGAGAAAGGCTGGAAGGAAGGGTCCTAATGGGGATGGGAGTGAAGAGAATAAAAAATCTGGGTAGAATGTGAAGAATAGGGATGCAGTAGCAGTTCTTTGATGAGAAGGCGGATGATAGTGCCAAGAAGTTTTGACAAAGAGAAGTAGGAGTCTAAATCATCTTCTGTCATTATGGGAGTTCGGGGTGCAAATGAGGGCTAGAAGAGAGAAGATAAGGTTTGGAAAGCTGCCATAGTGAATGAATGAAATAGGTGTAGAAAAGGGTAGAGTAAAAGGGATATTTTAGTGAACAGCGATTTTGTCAAAACTGGCTTTTTCAGTCGTATTCATATCATTGCATTGCGTTGCTATAAACAGTTTCTTCAGATGAACCTCCTGTTTATGTTGTGTGATCTGATCGCTGGCTTGTCATTTTCATGTGTCATCATGTAACTTAAATGAGGAAAATTCTATTGCCTGCAGACACTTATACAACTGATTCTCATCCCTAATGAAATCACCTTCACTGTCACTTACTGTCCTTAATGAATCCTTATCTTACTGTCCTTAAATAAAATTCACTTACTATCCTTAAATTTTCCTTATTCCTCAAAAAGCCGGCACGTGTAACTTACCCATAGCAGTATTCTGTTTCTACAATTTAAGCAAGGCTGCTGTACAAAAGAGGTACTTAGGTGGTGCAGTGGATAGAGTGCTGGGCCTGGAGTCAGGAAGATTCATCTTCCTGAGTTCAGATCCCATCTTAGACACTCACAAGCTGTGTGACCCTGGCCAAGTCACCTAACCCATTTGCCTCAGTTGTCTAACAACCACAATTAAGGAACTAAGAAGAGGGGAAGGAGGAAGAAAAAGACAGATAGGGAACAATTAAAGAGATGGGAAGAAAAGCAGGAGAGGAGAGCTTCTGAAGCTGAGAAAAGATAAACAACCAGTAGGAGGGTGTGGTCTGCAGTGTCAAAAGCTAATGACAACTAGGGAAAAAGAATGTGAAGGTGATGAGTCCATCTGTAAAATGGACAAGGAAAGAGCAAACAGCTCCAGTGTCTTTGTCAAGAAAACCCTAAATGGAGTCACAAAGAGTCAGACATGACTGAAATGACTTAACAACAAAAACAAGCTAAACAAAAGGATCATTTCACAAGCTTTCTTAATTTTAATACTAAATTTAATCAGTTTTAAATTAAATTAAATTATAATTTAAGTTTTAAATAAAATAAAGTTTAATACATTTTATTAATAGTTTTAAAAATTTAAATCCTAACTTTAATACTAAACCACTTTAGTAATTTATTAATCACCAAGAATTTGTTTAATAGTAGTCTGGTGCAGAGGAAAGTACCATTTTTGGAGTCAAATCATCATGGTTGGAATCCTGTCTCTCCCACTTACTACTTGTATGACCTTGGACAAATTACTTAACCTCCCTGACCCTTCCATTTCATCATTTCTAAAATATAGAGTACTGACCAAATAAACTCCAAGCTCTTTTTTAACTCTACATCTGAGATCCTATTAGGGCTTATTTTTGCTGTAGCACTTTATGTAGCAGTGTGATCAATGCATAATATAAGAAATGGTCATTCAACTCCAGCAGTTTATCATTTGGATAAGGGAGATGGAAATGATTCAAGAAGAAGTAAGTGCTAAAATAGTGACTGAGTTGGAATTTGGAGAAGGAAGAGATCAATATGGACTGGTGCAGGTAGAGAAGCCTTCTTGGAGAAGGTAGAACTCATAGCCCAAAGCCGCTTTAAATGACTCACTGTAATTTCAAAGTCATGCTAAAACTGTGACATAAAAAAGTATGAGAGACATAATTTCTGGGTGATTTAATCATTTTATTAATAAGGCTAGCATGTTATTAATAAAAGAGGTCAATGGTACTCTTAAATGCGAAAGACCCCTCATGGTGGTAAGCTCCAATTTACATGCCCTTGGGTGAGCAGGTATTCATGAGGATGGCAATCAACTCTGATTGGTTAACAATAAATTAGAGAAAATGATGTAAAGCCAAGCATGAGCAGCTTTCCAGAGGACTGCTGCTGTGAACAGGTTTCAAGGTTCTGATTACATAGTATAGCAGACTCTCTATTCAATAACAAATCAGAGCAAAACATTCACAGAAAATCAGGTACAGCATTCACAATGTGACAGCTTACCACAGAAAATCAAAATACAACATTCACCAGGTCACAACTCAACAACTTATCACTAAAATGGCCACATAGTTTTCACCAAAGTGGTCATGTAGTTTTCAACAAAGTACTATCATTTAGTAATTCATTCATTCAATCATCCTTAAGGAAGCTTGCCTTCTTAAGGGACACAAAGTACAAAAGTCAAAGTACTCACCCATGGGGTGCAACAGTTTCATCAGTCACTACTCAGTATCCTCTTCAGGGGTAGTGGAAAATACAAAAGCCATCCACCCCTAAGTCACAGGTTCATTACAATTGCGTCAGTCACTACTCAGTACCCTATTTCATCGGTCACAACTCAGAATTCATGGAAAGGTCTTTTCATTTTGACTCAAGGCAGGTAGCTCCTACCTGAATCCACCAAACTGTCACCTGGGTTCAAAGGCAAACAGCTCCTAGTCCTTTGTCTAGCTCTCCATGCAGTTCCTGCTCCACACTGGAGCTCACAGTGTCCAGTCAGATCCTTCATAGTCTCTGTTCCTGGGAAGACAAGGCTTAACAAAGCCACAGTAACACTATAACATTCATGCACATTAACAAAGTCGCAACCACATTTGTACAAAGTACTGGAACCACAGTCATGCATCCTCAGTATTAAGCAGCTCCAGCTAGCCCTTGGAAGTCCTTAGCAGCTCCAGCTGGTCCTCTAAAATCCTCAGTACCATAAGCTCCATTCTCAAAATCAAAATCACTTTATCCAGGCTCCATGTGGCTTGCTCTAAGAAATTCTGTCTCAGTTCTCAATTCTCATTCCTCTTTTCAAAAAGTTCTTCTCAATTCTCAGTTCAGTCTTCAGCCCAGCAGCAACTGCCCTGCCTCCTCAATGCTTACGCCAGGAAATTCTTACTATCCAGCTTGTGCTCTTCCTTATATACGGTATAGCTCCTCCCTGTTCAGCCCCTTCCTGTCATGTCAGTAATAGGGGTCCCTTATTTAGCCCCTTCCTGTTACCTTAGTAACAGGGTTTCATACCTCCTGTTTCTTTACAGAGGCTTAATTTGAAACTAGGTGCTAAGTACCAGTCAGCTTTCTAAATTTCTTCAAATTTCATTACCCTTACAAATGGATATTGTAATGGAAGGTAGGCTATATTACATTGAGGGTCTTGGGGTACATAAGTTGGATAATCCAGGTCTTGGTCAAAGAGACTTATCAATTTCCATATCATCTGTCTGACAAAAGGGAAAAATCATGATTTTCCCAGACCTGAGTAAATACAATGAGCCTAAAATTTCTTTTACTTTCTTTTCCCAGATCTTAGCCATCCTGCTTGGGCAAGTCTTTGAAAAAGATTTCCCACATTGGTTGGTTTCTGAATGAGGAAGTAGCAAAGAGGGAAAATACTGGTCCTGATTCAATAATTAGTTATTAATACAAGAGAGAAATAACCACTTCTCTCAAAACTGAATCTGCCTTCTTCTTCCCCAAATAGCCTCCCCTTCTTAACTGCCCTGCTTCTGCAGCAGACAAGTCTTTTAATCTCCCAGACTGAAAACCTTATCATCTCCCTCTCTTCTCCACATTCCTTTGTGTAAACTTAGACAAAGTGTAAGTATTAACCACCTTCAATTGCCATTTTCATCTTGCTATTCACCTGCTCAAAAACCTCCTGTGGCTTTTTACTGCCTACTATGCCAGATAACAGATCACTCTGCTCTTTAAGCAAGAGTATACTGATAAATGTTTAACAACAAGCTCTTCAAAGAACAAGCTATATATTTTTTTAAAGCTTAGTCTAATTATTAACATTTTCTACATCAATTTTTTAAATTTAGACAGTCAACAAAATACAAAAATCAAGACTTGTTTGCTGATTTTTCAGAGTATAAATAAATGCTCATACAGAAAATTTAACAACTGACTTGTTTTAAGCTTTGGTTCCAGGAAACCCTTGTTTTCAAGCTTCTATCCAGTTTAATTACATTCTGCTTAGGCTTTCTTGTTTTCTACTACTTCTCAACATACATCTTCCAATTTTATCACATTGGTCTCTTAATCACATCAGATTCATTCCCATTCCCATATCTTTGCGCATATTCTTTCCTCCACCTGGACAGCCCTCTTGCTTTTGTGAACCTTAAAGTACTGTTACCAATGCTAACTGTGATTATTCTTATGACTATTGTTACCTGTCTCAACTCTTTTCCCCCAAGACCTCTGCCAATTATTCTAGGCTGCCCTGACCTTTTCCTTATTTGACTTTTTACTCAAACTAAACTCTCTTATTCTTTAAATATAATTTAAACCTTAATTGTTCTCTAATTGTTTCTTATGTTTTTACTAGTCCCCAACTCATTTGTAAGCACCTTGAAGTGAGGGACCATATATATCATTGACGCCTAGCGCATTTTCAGTTCTTAACAAATAACTGTTGATTAATTATGTTGGGCCTTGAAAGATGGTTTGAAATAGGATAGGCAGAGGCATGGGGAGAATCAGGCTCTTTGGAGGAGGGGAACCATAAGCAAAGCACTACAAAACTTATTAATAAATATAATAAAAATCAAAAAGAAGAAAAAATTTTCTCTCATATACCCAGGGTTTTATTGTACACATTTTAGATAATAAAATAGACATCTTATCTTTGCTTTACTGCTAGAGATATGTCTGGTCAGTGTGGTTTCCTTGTCCTTCTGCTACTACACTATTGTGTATTTTTTCCTTTTTACTGAATCTTTTTCATTAATTTAATGTTATTTCCTTTGTAGTCTTACTTTTTGCCGCACTTTCTCATTTGACCTCTGAGTGGGTAAGAGCTTTTTGCTTAACAAATACTCAAGCTACCTTTAAATACCCTAAGCTGTGTGACTGTTAGGTAGGAAGATGGGTATCATAGTATTTAGGACCAGTGGGACAACAGAGGATTCTGTATCACTGAAAATTCATTATAAAAATTTCCAAGAAAACACGATTTGTTGGCCAGGTTAGTCATAGCCAAGCAGCTGTTTTCATTTTCATTTTTATGTTTTTATTTTTTTTAATCTTTTTTTTCTTATTATTTTTTCTTTTTTTATCCTTTTTTTGTGTGAAAACAACAGTATGTACACCTAACACTGTGTAATTTTCTTTTTTTTTAATTTTAATTTATTTTCTTGGTTACATCATTCATTTCTACAAGGTTTTGAGTTACAAATTTTCTCCCCTTTTTGCCCCTACCCCCCAGCCCAGAACATTGATCCCACTGTAAGGCCCCTTC
>JAQQSW010022232.1:0-10499 GCA_028646575.1 Pseudocheirus occidentalis
ACCTGTCTGTGCCCAGCCGAGAGAAGTGCAAAGCCACCCAGGTGAGCTACATGCAGCAAGCAGCAGCCACACCTCGTCCTGGAGAATGAATGAACCGGGGGAGGGGGCGGCCGGCGGCCTCTCGAGACCAGAGAGGGTTTAAATATCCAACGAGAGCGCCTCTGACCTCATTAGTGGTGAGAAGCAAGCCACCCGAGATCACCCCGGGAGGGTACCTGATCCCGGCCTGGCAGAGGGGCGCAGGAACCGAGAGGTGGGCCAACCGCCCCCACACACGCCCCCCGGCCGAAGCCGAGGCTCCGGGGAGGCTCCCAGCGGTGGCCGAGGGAGTAGGGAAGGGGGACAGTGGCTACAAAAGCCCACCTCCCCCCAACTCCTCTCGGGCCCCGCCATCAGCTGCTGTAGCAGCTCTTCCTGAGAACCTCCCTCCGGGGGGAGTGAGAAACAAAGCAAGGGAAAGCGGAGAAGGGAAAAAACTTTGTTGAGGGAGGGGGCTGCAGGCAGACATGCGCGCGCGACACAGGAGCCCCGCCGCGGCCAGCTGAGGGGGGCACTGCAGGCACCCATCCGGAGGGAGGCACCCGGCAGCAGCTGCTGTGGCTGCAGTCCTTTAGCCCTTCCTTCCTTCCTTCTCCTCCTCCTCCTCCTCCCCCTCCTCCCCTTCCAGCCCGCCACCTTCCACGACTCGGGGTCCCGGGGCCGCCGTCGCCCCTCAGCCCGGAGCCGCAGACCACGTTCCACCTTCCTCACCTCACAGTCCTTTCCCCGCCGCCGCCGACCCGGAGCCGGGACGCCCTTGCCCCGGCCCCAGCCCGCGGCTCAGTCTCTCTGACCGCGGCTCTCACCGCAGCCGCCGCCCCCCCCCATTCCCGCGCCCCCGCCCAGCCCCACGGCCCCGCCCAGCTCGGCGCACCGCCCCCACCCTCCTTCCCCACCCCACCCCCGCCACCTCCCCACCTACCTCGGCCGCTGCCCTGCAATTGGTGACACGAGCCAGCAACATCGCGCAGAGAGGACTTGAGCCCAGCTCCCGCGGCGTCACAAGAACCCGAAACTCCGCCCACCTTCGAGCGAGGAAGGAAAAGCCCCCGGGTTTCTGCGCGCTGGGTCCTAGAGAGCGTTGCGTGGCGGGGGCGGGGGCGGGGGCCAGGAGACGGAAAGCGTGCGCGGCCTGCGAGGTGTGGGGGAAGGCGCCCGGGGCTACACGGCCCTCCTCGACTGCTGCATAGGTTGGGCTGGAGCAGCCTTGTCCCCTATGAGTGTTTTGTGCCTTTGGGCTGGGAGGTTAATTCAGGGCAAGAGAATCAACCTGAACCTTCTCCCGTGACGCCCCGAGTGGGAAGTGAGCTTGGCCAGATACCACCGCGTGTCATAGGGGTGACTGTGAAGTGGAAGCTGAGCATCCTGGAGCTGGAAGGTAGCCGAGAGGTAACTGCCACGAAGCCAAAAGGAGCCGGATCGCGAGAGCTCTCACTGCAGGAACGTTTTCCACTTGACACAGTACTTTTTCCTCTCAACACTTTCCTCACCCCGTCCCACGCTTCCACCCCAAAATGAAGAAGGTACTGTATTATCCAGTTTTTAACACAGAGCCTGGCACGGAGTATTATTAATATTAATAAATGTTTATTGAATTCAGTTTTACAGATAAGGACGTTAATAAGTGACTTGCTTAAGACCATACGTTCAGTCCATTCAGCAAATCTATGTTATGCCCGTACTTAATGAGAGCAGGAGATATAAAAGTTTAAGTAAAACGATATTCAAGTGGTCATGGAACATAAATAGCTAGAATTTAGTGTTGTAAGGTTTGCAAGGCTCTTTACATGTGCAATCTGATATATCCCTCTGGGCTTCAGTTATCTCATCTACAAAATAAGAGACTTACTGAGTTATTATATGATCTCCAAAACCCTCTCTAGTTCTCACAGTCTTATTCTTAGGAGAGTTATTTCAAGCTCTTTAAGTTTCCTCACAACAATTCTGGGAGGTAGGTGTTATTATTTATTATCTCTGTCTTACAGTTGAGGGAATTGAGGCATAGAGAGGTATGAAGTGCCTTGCCCAGAGTGACCAAGCCAAAATCTCTAATAATGAGATTATCCTACTATATAGAATCAGCCTTGGTACTTCAAATCTCATCAGTACTCTGTCTCTCTGACTGGAGGGGGGAACAATGAACTCCAAAACCTCCATTCAAGGAGGGGGCCCAGCATAATCCTCTCCCCATTTCTCATCTTCTACATTTTTTGGAACCTTTTGGACTTCATCATACCAGCTGAAGGTAATGTATCTTCTTGGCTCCCTATTTCAGCTTCTTTTCATGTGTTGTCTTTTCCCCTTAGATTATAAGTTCCTTGATTCAAGTCAGAAACCATCTTTTTATTTGTATCCCCAGTACATAGTAGGTTCTTAATAAATGTTGATTATTAACCACACACTGCTCTCATTTTTAGGAAATTCTTCGTTAATCTGAGCCAAAATATGCCTCTCTATAACTTGAATCATATACATGTATACATACATTTATATAAGAGCTCACTTTCTTAAGGACTGTGCCTTAAGCCCAAGTCACTCTGGCTCTCTTGGACTGGCCAAGTAATGATGGCTCAGAGTAAGGTAAATAGCAATTGTTTCTGTTTTTACCAGAAACCCTGAGGGTCTGCCCCTCCCAGACTGATTTTTTTTTTTAAACTAGGTAAAAGAACCCATTCTTTGCCTCATTTCTTACCTAGCCTTAATCACTGAGTGGATATTGTCTCAGACAAACTGAGACCTGGGAAAGACCTTAGCTTGAAAAGGCCTTTCACTGCATCCAGGCCATCTTCAGTCATCCTACTCTGTATGCTGCCACTGGACCCAGATGGCTCTAGAGAAGGTGAGGCTAATGGGCACACAGCCCTCCCTCACTTAAATCCAATTCACTCGAAGGTCTTGGCATCACCTTCCTGATGTCATGGTCTTCTTCCTGAATGAAAGATACATCATAACAACAAAAAAGCTTCTTCAGTCTTATGTAGCAACTTTCACCTTAGTACTTCATGATAAGAAAATAAATTGACATCAAAATTTCAGGAGTCACAGAGGAAGTAAACAGAAAAAGAAATGGTCTCTGACATACAGAATTAACAATATATTTAGGTGTTGGTAGGAAACCACTTCCATAATGTTTTCATAAAAAGTATCCCAGTGTTAGAGCTAGAAGGATCCTGGGAGATCACTTATTAATAATTGAGATTTACATACTAGAATGTTTAAGAGTGTCTTCCCACTTAAGCTTCCCTGTAAGCCTAGGAGATAAGCACTAAACACCTTTATCCCATTTTTACAAATGAAGAAACCAGGGCTTAGTGAGGTTAAATACCTTGCTCATGGTCATACAGCTAGTAAGTATCAGAAAAGAGATTTGAATCCAAATTTTCCTGAAGCTAAGTGCAGTAGCCTATACATTATTGCCATATCTAATCTAACTACCTCATTTTACAGATGAGGAAACTGAGGCCCAGAGACAAAATGACTTGCCATAAGTAATGGGGCAAGTGTGATTTTCAATGACACTGAAAAGCTCTCCTGCCCAAAAATATTTCCCCTAACAGCCTTCTCCAATATCTGAAATCCCATAATTAGATTCATTTCAGTTAAGGTACTGAGTGTCGTTTCAAATCTCTAAGTAGGACCAAATCTATAAATTAGTTATTGTCATCATTTTAATATTAGTCTGTCATCTTAGTTAACAGGCAGCAGAGCTTAAAAATAAGGGACACAGGGCCAACACATTTTGATGAGCAATGGTCATAGTCTAGAGCAGTAGTTCTCAACCTGTGTGTCGCAACCCCTTTGGGGGTTGAACGACCCTGTCACAGGGGTCACCTAAGACCATCAGAAAACACATATTTCCTGATGGTCTTAGGAACCAACACACCGCTCCTGTATCTGTCTCCAGGTAGGTCCACCCACATGCAGATAGAGTATTAAAGGATCACAGCATTAAGAAGGTTGAGAATCACTGGTCTAGAGGACAGATGCCCACAGCACTTCTCAGGAAGTACCAAACCAGATTAAAATGAAATTGGGAAAAATAAAAGATCTAAAACGTCAAGGGAAATTATGAAAGGAAGTAAGGATAAAGGGGAAATAGCACTTCTACATCACCCGACTATATTATAAAGCAGCAGTCATCAAAACCATCTGGTATTGGTTAAAGAATAGTGAGATCAGTGGAACTGACTAGACAAGGAAGATTCAGATAGAACTCAATAACTCAGTATTTGATAAAGTGGAAAATACAAATTACCTAAGGGAAAACTCCCTATTTGATGAAAACTTCTGGGAAAATTGAAACTTAGTCTGGCAGAAATTCAGTTTAGACCAATATCTTATACCACACTTCACAATACATTCTAAATGGTACTTGACCTTAAAATTGAAATACCTCTCATAGCTTTGAGCAGAAGATACAGTCTTAACAAAACAGGAGATAGGAACAATTAAAAAAGATAAAATAGATAGCTTTGATTACCTAACACAGAAAACCTGCACAGACAACATTAATGCATCTAAGATAAGAGAAGTGGCCAAGTAAGGGAAAAAAATCTTTTTCTGAATTTCTGTGATAAGGTTTGGTGTCTAAGATATATAAACAATAACTTTCATAGCTATAATTGTCATTCCCAATAGATAAATGGTCAAAGATACTCAGTTTCCAAAAGAGCTATGAAGTACTTCACAACAACATGAAAAAAATGTTCCAAACCACTAATAATAATAGAAATGCAAATCAAAACAAGCCTGAGATTACAGCTCACACCCTGAAAATTGGCAAAAATGACCAAAGCTGGCAACAGCCTATGTAGGATGATAGAAAAAGAAAGAAAGGGACACCAATACATTTTGGTGGAGCTGTGAAGTGGTTCAACCATTTTAGGAAGCAATTTGGAGTTATGCAAATAAAGTGACTAAAATTACCATCCCCCTTGGAAACAAAGACTCCTTTACCAACCTAAAGGAAGCCACTGATAAGAAAAAAAAAGTCCCCATATATTCTGAAATATTTCTAGAATTTTTTTTATAATAGCTAAGACTTGAAACAAAATAGATACCCATAAGTTGTTATTCAGTCTTGTCCAATTCTTTGTGACCCCTGCTTGGAGTTTTCTTTTTTATTTATTTTTTGGGGGGGGAGGAGGGCAGTTGGGGTTAAGTGACTTGCCCAAGGTCACAGGGCTAGTTTTTGGGTAGAGTGTCTGAGGCCCGATTTGAACTCAGGTCCTTCTGACTCCAAGGTCAATGCTCTATTGACTGTACCACCTAGCCACCCTACTCAGAGTTTTCTTGACAAAGATACTGAAGTGACTTGCCTATTTCCTTCTCCAAGTCATTTTATAGATGAGGAACCTGAGGTAAACAGAGTTAATTGACTTGCCCTGGGCCACACAGCCACCAAGCATCTGATGTCAGATTTGAACCCAGGTCTTCCTGACTGCAGTCACTTAGCTGCTATTCCAATCAACTGGGGAATTCCTAAGCAGACTGTAGGGCAGCTAGGTAGTGCTAGCAGATAGTGTACTGGGCCTAAGTCAGAAAGACTCCTCTCCCAGAGTTCAAATCTGGCTTAGTAGCTGTGTGACCCCAGAGCAAATGGTGTAATCCTTTTTGCCTCAGTTTCCTCTTATATAGGATGACGCGGAGAAACCGCTTCAATATCTTTGCCAAGAAAATCCCAAAAAGGGTCATGAAGAGTCAGAAGCAACTGAAAAGTGACTAAAATTGTGGTATAAAAATGAAGTGGAATATTACTGTGGTATAAGAAACTTTGTGACAAATACAAAGAAGCATGAAAAGATCTACATGAACTGATGCACAGTTAAGCAGAGCCAAGAAAATATTTATAATAACTGAAGCAATGGGGGCGGCTAGGTGGCGCAGTGAATAGAGCACCGGCCCTGGAGTCAGGAGGACCTGAGTTCAAATCCAGCCTCAGACACTTAACACAAAAACTAGCCGTGTGACCTTGGGCAAGTCACTTAACCCCAACTGCCCTCCAAAAAGCAAAAAGAAAAAAAAATAACTGAAGCAGTGTAAGTGGAAAGAACACTGACACCAAAAAAAAAAAAAAAGAAACCCAGAAGGAAAAGTAAAAAAAAAAAGTTACAAAGAGCAAATGGGATTCAAATGAAGAGATGTGAGGAAATGCTCCCAACCTACCCCTTTGTGGAGGTGGAAGGCCAGTAGGTGTGCCCACTGCGTGCGTTTTAAGACTTTTTCCAATGTATTGGTCAGTTGGCTGCATTTTTTTTCCTTTCTAAAACTGGGAGGGATACGTGGGATTACTATGCTGATGTGAGAAAAAGAAAATATGAACAAAAACAATGTTCCCTATCTCAGACTACAGCTCTGCATTAGAACCATCCTGATGTAACTAAGTTTATTTGACACAAATATCCAACCAAGACTTAAGGAGAAACTTGCCTAGACTAGTTTTGGGGGGAGTTAGCTTTATCATTCAGAATCTTTTTCTGAATCTATGGTTGCTTACTCATTGTTGGGTGTGAAACAATGTAAGAAAAAGCTACTGTAGAGCAAGCTATTTTGCAACACCTTCTCTAGTTTCACAAGTACCATGTGGAAAGGCATGAATAGCTTCTGGGAAAAAAACATCTGGGGGTAGCAGTGGACTATGGGCTCAATATGAGTCAATGTGATGAAGCAAGACAACAAAAGGTAATATGCCCTTAGGGTTCCTTAAAGGGGGCCCAGACTGCTAGAGAAAGAGCAGGACGTCTACAGCATTATGTTGAGCTCTGGGTGCTGCATTTTAGAAAGGATATTGATAAACTGGTGAATGTCCAGAGGAGGACAGAAGTATGAAAAGGCTTCGAGATTATATCTTATGAAGATTAATTGAAAAGGAGCATGACAGGTTTCTTCAAGTGAAAGAAAGTTGATGTTTGTTCTCCTTTGGCTCCAACTGGCAAAATTGGAAACGGGATAGAAGTTGAAAAAAGAAACATTTAAGCTTGGTATAAAGAAAACATTCCTAACAAGTACAGTTCTGCAAACCTAGGCAGGGTTGCCTGACAAATAATGGGGTCCCCTCACTGAAGGCTTTTAAGCAGAAAAAAGTTGGACAGTTACTAAGTGTGTTGTCTTGTTCTGGTATAGGTTGGACTAGATGGCCTCCAAGATCCCTTCCAACCCAGACAATCTATGATTCTAATAGTTTGTGATTCTCAGATTCTGAAGAGCCCTTTAAAACGGCATAAGACCTAAGAATCCCACTTCTTTAACCCAAGCTATGATTCTGCCATTACACATTCCTGACTCAGCACTACTTAAAATTTGCAAAGGGAATAACTTGAAATGCAGCGCTGTGTTTGTACAGGAAATAAAATACAGTGAAAAAACACTGCAGGATGACTGAGAGCAAAGCAGCAGCTGTTCTCAGATGGTTTCCTCTTAACCACATGTACTTACAGCTCTGAATTCTTATTATTTTTTTTTAAGAGATTGCTCTGGAATCTGATCCTCAGTCTCTGATTATCAGGAACATAAGCTCTGATTTTCCTCTGGGAGCTTCAGTGAAGCTACAAAGCTTCGGAAGCTGAGCCTCACTTGAATCTGAATGAATCCCAGTGCCCCTTAACGATAGCACCTTCCTTCTGTTGATTATCTCCAATTTATCCTCTATACATGTCATTTGTACATAATTGTTTGGATGTAATCTCTTCCATTAGACAGTGAGCTCCTGAGGAACAGGGACTGTCTTTTGCCTTTCTTCGTATTCCTAGCACTTAGCACAGTGTCTGGCACATAGTAGGAGTTTAATAAATGTTTAATGACTGACTTTACAGGATAAACTAAGCTATTGTTGCTGCTGCTTATTTGCTTCAGGTGGTGTACTGAGGAAGAATGAACTCTTCTGAGATACACTACAGAATGGATTCTCAGTCAGTCACAGGCTGGACTAAATGACTTCTGAGATTCCTTTCAATTCAACTCTATAATTCATTATTATTGATGATAATTACATCTGCTATAGCGTTGCCCCTTTGAAACGTCAGCAAAATCTACGGTCTGTAGGGATTGAAAGCGACATTAAAATGTAAAGGAGAAAACCAGCAGATGCAAAATAGACCGTCATCACCCCAGCAAGACAATGAATTGCATGAATTGCAAAGGAGCCAGCACCTCCAGTCTGTGAGGGATGCACAGTGTCCAGGCTGATCACTCTTCTCCTTGATACTCTCTTCTCTGGATTTGTCTCTCCTGGTTCTCATTTGACAGCTCCTTCTTTGTCCTCTTTTCTGAATCTTCCTCCAGATCATGCCCTCCCACTGTCCTTAGGTGTCTCTTAGGGTTCTGTTCTTGACTCTCTTCTCCCTCGATGCTACTTGGTGATCTCATCAGCTCCCATGGATTTAATTACCATTTCTATGCTGATGATTTTCAAATCTACCTATCCTGCCCCATTCCTCTTCTGACTATTAATTTTCTATTTCCAACTGCCTTTCAGGAATCTCAAGTGGGATATCCAGTACACATCTTAAACTAAACATGTCCAAGATAGAACTCATTACCTTCCTCCCTAAACCCCCACCTCTTCTACCTTCCTTATTACTGTAAAAGGCAACACTGTCCCAGTCCCTGAAGCTCAAAATCTAGGTCTGTATCTCCTCACCATCTCTAACTCAACACACCTCCCCCACCTCCCATATCCAATCTGTTGTTAAGGCCTGTCAATTTCATTTTTGCAACCTACTTCAAATATGACTTGTGCTCTCTGACACTGCCACCACTCCAGTGTCACCTCATACTTGGACTTGAACTTGGTGCATCTCTCACCTCCCAGCATTTCCATTGGCTGACCCCCATGCCTAGAATGTTGGTTAATAAATGTTTAGTTATAGATTGGCTCATCCAGAGCCAAGACACCATACCTTAGGAGCAACAAGCCCTGATGAGCTAATCCAGTTGCCTTGCCATTCCCTACACAAGTGCCTCACTGCCATAGCACTTAAAATTTATGCTTACTGTTCTGCCTTGTTTGACTCTGAATGTATTTGAGTGTGAGTGTGCCCCCTGGTGTTGGGAAGAAATGCTTTGTAACAACTGTTAATGCTTTTTAAGTACTATTCTTGCTATGCTATATGAGTAAATAAATACCTTTGCTATGGAATCTTCTGGCTCATTATAAAGGAAAACACACTCTTGGGGGCTCATGAGCTCATATTTAAGAAGATTACTACCCCCAGGGTTATTCTTAGAACATTGAAAATAGTAATTACCATGCCCCCAGAGAGTGGTGCAAGTTGGGGAGTAAGCCCAAGTCGGTGTTTTATCATTAACAATTAATGATAATAAATTATTATTTAAGTAAAGATATTTTCAAGAGTGTCAACAATCAGTCTGAAGAGTTCCCCAATCAACTTGCTGAGATTACAAGATAGGGGCCAATGTATAGAGGCAATGAAATATGAATATGCCTAATGGTTCCAGTGATAAGGACTGCTTCCTGGTGAGTGGCTGCCTGGGAATCAGTGCCCATCCTAATGGTCTATAAAAGCTAGCTGCAAAACCCCACTTTATATTTTACTTTCTCTTACCATTTGGTATTCCCCCCTTTATTCTTCCCTTTGTGCCTTCTTCTAGAGTACATCAAAGACAACAGGGTAAGAAAGGAATCTCTTCCTTCCTCTAACCCAAGAGTAGTGGTGGCACTTTACAAAAAACACACGCCCTTGGCTGACATGCATTTGCACATAGACTGAGAGGATAGATTATGACCAATGTTTATGAACCCCATTTATGAGGGATGTTACCTAAGTCAGCCTGTGCCTTGAAGAAAGAAGTATTTGGTGTGCATGGTTTTGGCACAGGGTCCTATTTGGAGAGCTAATCAAAGGTACCACACCACTGCAGTTTTGATGAGCAGGGGATACAGCAATCTCCAAACTATATTCATCTCCCAGGGGCAGTCTAAACCACAGGGTGGTACTACAAGTCTTGAGGGGACTGGGAGACAGGGAATCTCAAAAATGACAAGTTGTTACCCTGATAGCAACCTCCAAGTGTAGTTCTTTGACATCCTCTTTGACTGCTTTATGTTTCTGTACCTGTCCATGGGCTCTTTTGTGAATCTCTCGAGTCCTCTATGTTTCATGAATATTCTGTACAGTAAAATCCAAAGGCTGTCCCACAAATAATACTTAAATTATGTATAACTCTGTCTCACTTAAATCCAGTTCACACAGTGTATCAGCAATGCAGTATTCACAATGCCTACAGCAACTATAAGTATGCTGATATGGTTATTAATCACAAAATGTAACAGGTTTTCTGCATGGGAAATATAGCTAGAGCATTTATTCAGATACCAGAAAACTGAGTCCCAAAACCAGAAAGTCAAAGCCAACACAGTAGTTATGAAGCTGGCACATGTAGTTAAAGTAGTAAACACCCACATTCTCAAGGCTTCAAAACAGGACAGGCTACCTCAGGCA
>JAQQSW010022233.1:0-10499 GCA_028646575.1 Pseudocheirus occidentalis
GTGTCTTTAGTCTTCAAGGTCCTACTACATAGATATTAATGCTTATTATAGCAACGTTAGCCACCTATTACACATCACCCTGTATTATAGATTATATTGGGAAGCCTGTGCATTTGCATATTGTTCTCTTTTTGCCTTTAGGGTAGGGGGGATTCTACTCTGGAGCCAACATAGGTTGGCAGACAAGACTTACTAGAGGAAAGACATCAAAGGAGACCAATCCAAAGTCAGAGCCCATGGGTCAAGTGATGGGTGGGTTTGGACAAGGATAGGCAAACAGTGTGGGCAGTTAAACCGAAAGAGTAAATTCAAGGACAGTTCTGTGATTCTAGCCATTTTAGGTTACAAATGGACATTCAGCTGCCTGTCTGCAGATGTTCTTCCTCTCATTCTTTTATCCCCTTTCCCCCACTCCACCAGTCCTTAGGATTAAAACATGCATTCCTGTACTTTAGTACTTAATATAAAGACAACTGACACTTCTTTCCCTTTAAGGATTATACATTCTCATTTGAACCTCATGAGAACCCTTTGAAGTAGATACTATTGGTAGTATCCCCATTTTACAGGTGAGGCAACTGAGGCTAAGAGAGGTTGTAACTTGTTTGTGGTTACCCAACTAGGAAGTGTTGGAGGTAGGATTTAAACCCATATCTTCTGACTCAGTAGCCATCGTGCCACACTGCTACCCACTTCAAGAATCAGTGATTTCATAGTTCTGGATACTTCCTCTATTGATGTAATGTGATGAAACTTTAATAGAGTACAGATACAGTCTCAAAAATCGTAATGTGCTATGTGTATTCTGTAGATACTGAGCAATTGGATCTTTTTTTTTTCCTCTAAAATTAAGTAGGAAAAAAAATTGTAACCAAAACAACTAGGAAAGATTTTTCCTTTGCAATAATTTTGCCTGTGTTATTTTTTCTTTTATAATTTAACATTTAATTGATATTATTGAAATTCTACATTGGTTGTTGAATACCATTTTATCTTCCACAAAAGATGGTCATTTCTAGTTGATATTGCTTCACTAATTTGAAAAGTATAAAAGCTTCACTAGACTAGGTAATTATTTATTTTACAAGAGTTGCAAAAATAATGTAATGTCTGATATATCCAAACTTATACTTATGCAAAGAAAGCCTGTAAAGTATTCCTTTTACAAGTGATGTACATGAACAAAAGTCTATACAGTATAGAAGTTGGTGGAAATAGTTTGAGGAAATGGGTTTTTAAGATCTGAATTGGGTTTCAACCTTTCTTTCCATTTTACGATAAAGGCTAGGAACCAAATTACAAAATGTCACTATCAGCATTTTAAATGTGCTAATGTGTTCTAAGTAGAGAAAAATTATATTTGATGAATCTACCATTTATTATATTTTTTATTCTGTTGTCTCGGACTATAGAAATACACCATAACTCACTCTGGTTCTCAAATACTAATCAACTGCCATTTTTTACTTTAAAAGTAAAAGACAGCTTCCTCTATTCCAGTTGAAATAAGTGTAATCTGAGATAGATGACCAGCATTTAGCAATGCAAAATGGAAATCAGGTGGAGTTTTTCTGTTGGTGCACATTTAAGTGCCTACATAATTTTGGACCTTTATGAACAGTATTTTGCTAACAGATTTTTATTTTGTGAAATTTATTCTTGGGACAGTTGCTGGTTGGCCTGAGTTTTGCCTACTCTCGATTTTTAAAGGCATGATTCTTTGATGTGACAGGAGGGGGGAAGGGGTCAACAATTATTTCACAATTCAAAACTTAATCTTTATTTTATAGCGTACTAAACTAATATTTAAAATGAAACATGAAAGTAATGCTTATTTTTTAATCTTCACTTATTTATTTCCATTAGACACAGACAGCAATTCTGAGGATTCAGGGAATCCAACTACAACCAGGTTTACAGGTTATGGCAATGTCAACCCATCTACTGTCAATGTCAAACCACCTGCTCAGATTTCTTCATTAGAAGATGAGAATGGAAGTATTTCAGAGGATCCTTTAAACCCTTCTAAGTATCAACACATTTCATTTATGCCTGCCTTACACTGTGTTATGCACAATGGTGCACAGAAGTCTGAAGTTGTTGTGCCTCCACCCAAAACTGCTGATGGCAAAGCCATGGGGATGCTTGTTACTAGTCCAGTTGCTATTTCTGCAATACGGGAATCTACAAATTCAACACCAGTTGGACTATTAGGACCAACAACTGCTTCTGGAGAATCAGAAAAACGTCTTGAGCTCTTGACTTCCCCTTTACCTATGCCATCCCCTTTCCTTCCACATACTGTCCAGCCTGGGAGTCCTGCTTTGCACTTGGCAATACACAGGCTAAAAATACCATCTCCACAGGGACCTTCAGAGAGTTGCACAGTAAATGTTCCACAGCAGCCCACCGGAAACTTGAGCATTGGATCACCAAACACTGCCTTTATTCCAGTCCACAACCCAGGTAGTTTTCCGGGATCTCCAGTTGCTACCACAGATCCCATCACAAAGTCTGCATCCCAAGTGGTAGGACTGAATCAAATGGTGCCTCAAGTTGAGGGAAATACAGGGACAATCCCTCAGCCTACCAATGTAAAGGTAGTTCTTCCACCTGCTGGCCTCTCTGCAGCAGCACAGACACCAGCTCCCTATACTTTACCAGGCTCTCCCCTTTCTGCTAGTGTGTTACCTAACCAGAATACAAATGTGCTAAACACAGCAGCAACATCAACTCAATCAGCTAGTCCAGGGGTCAGTCAGGTCCAGTCTTCTATTCCTCCTGCAGTTCCTACCCATACACCAGGCCCTGCTCCTAGCCCCAGCCCTGCTTTAACACATAGTACTGCACAGAGTGACAGCACATCTTACATAAATGCTGTGGGAAATACTAACACTAATGGGACACTATTACCCCCACAGCAAGTAGGATCAGGGCCTTGTGGTTCCTGTGGACGAAGGTGCAGCTGTGGGACCAATGGAAACCTTCAAATAAATAGTTACTTTTATCCTAATCCAATGCCTGGACCAATGTATAGAGTTCCATCGTTCTTTACTCTGCCATCTCTTTGCAATGGCAGCTACCTCAGCCAAGCACATCAGAACAATGGAACCCAACTTCCCTTTTTTCTGCCTCAGACTCCATATGCAAATGGATTGATGCATGACCCAGTAATGGGCAACCAAGCCAACTACGGCATGCAGCAGATGGCAGGATTTGGGAGATTCTACCCTGTGTATCCAGCACCTAATGTAGTTGCCAACTCAAATGGATCGGGGCCCAAGAAGAATGGGAATGTTTCATGTTACAATTGTGGTGTAAGCGGACACTATGCGCAGGACTGTAAGCAGTCATCAATGGAGGCCAATCAACAAGGTAATCATGATAACTCCCAGAGGACTTGTTTTTGAGCTTACCAGTTTACCTTGATCATGGTGATTCTGTTATGGCAAAAAGATGTGTCTGTGTGTCTTTGTGTATGTTGTGTATTAGTGGTGAAGTATAAAATGAACATTTCAGAATAGCTCATTTAATTACCCAGGCAGGTTACATAGAACACAGCGAGGTTCATAGAAACTTAGTTTGCAGATAATGAATAGAACATCAGGGCTTTTAAGCAAAAGCCTTGTATGTTTTCATTAGATATTAGCATTCACAAGTAAGAGTGAGGACTTTCATTGTGGAATGTAAGGTCTCATCACAATACTTTTTTTTTGTTTTTTGAACAAGATCTTGTAAATTATGTTTTTCTTAAATAGTAAGCAAAAATTTTAAATATTGAAGAATTAGAAAATAGTCTAGCCATCTAATTATGTTTATAAAATAACTATTTAGGATATCTATGCACAACCAGCCAGCCTCATTCATCAAACTCCCAGCAGATATAAGGTGGATCCATCTCTAAGATTCTACCACAATTGTGGAAACAAGATATTAGAGCAGTGACTTGGGGATGAGTGAACGTGAATTAAATTTAATACTCACAACCAATGGGAGCAAAAAAACCAAACCCACCCCAATCCTTAGGGTATTTGTTTGAGCAGGACATTAGATACGATGTTCTCAAATTCTTCTCAACACTACACTCACATTGGCCTTTGTCATTTTGCCAAATCTTAACAGGAAAGACCAGTCTTGATATTGGGTGTATTTATTTTAGGCTTTTTTTTTCAGAAGATGAAATTCTACATCATTCTAGATTGGACTTACTTAAAGCACAAACTTCATATTAATGGATTTCTTAAGTAGTTTTATTTACCATTTTGGAACTTAATTAGTGCTGAAGAAAGTGCCTTCTGAAGAGCATGTCCATTTGATATCTTGTAGTGATTTGTAATCCATTTAATTGTAAGCAGTGACTTAGCAGTTCTGTCTTTCCTGTTTTAGGCACTTACAGACTGAGATACGCACCTCCCCCTCCCCCTTCTAATGATACGTTGGATTCTGCAGACTGAAACAAGTAAACATTGCCTCTTAATACACTGAAGCTTGGGGAAAGTGGGAGTGGGAGGGTGAGGAGGGGAAGGAAAGTTTTTTTTGTCTTGCCTTTATATTTCCCCGGATTTCTATGCAGTTGGGATTTTTCATTTCTCTTGCAACAATGTTCCAAAACAAAAGAAGAATACTTTTGAGCCTCTGGTCTCCTGGTTCAACAACAGGCTTGTATGATACATGTAATTAAACACACAGCCAAACTATCGAAGGAAAGCATTGAAGCGTACTTTTTACACTGAAGACTTGATACGTGCAATGTTTACTGCATCTTTTAAAATGTCATATTTAACCTTTGACAACACTGGTAAAGTAGTCATATGGTTAAAAACAGAACTTGGTCCCACTCCACTCTCCTTTTCCCATACATACCCTTCCAATTTTCTCCCTGTATTGCTGCTTTTCCCTCTCCCACCCTCACTTTGTCCACATGCTACATTGGCCTGCATGAGTAATCTGCAGTTAATACTTGTCCACCCTTTTGTAAATTGCTATGCTCATAAATTTGAGGGTAAAGTGTTCATCTTACTCTTAGGAGAGAAATCAGAATCACAGAATAGAGTGAGTGAGTGAGTGTGTGTGTGTGTGTGTGTGCGCGCGTGTGTGTATGTAACAAATGGTATAATATACATATATGCAGCACTTGCAAATCAAATTAAAATACGTGGAAGAAAGGGGAGGAGGTGAAAAAACTTATGAACTTGTTAAACATATGAAAATGGACAAGAGCTTTCTTTTTAAATGGGAAAAAAAAAACTTTACTTCCAATAAAAACTTTTAGCCTGTTGATTCAGAGAGACGCAAAGTGAACAAAATGGTGTGAATGTTGTATTCCTGTGTGTTTGCATTTGTAATGAAAGATAACAGCCTGTTTTCTTTTTTGAACTTAGTCTACTACCGTGTCTTACTAAAATGGACACATTACTTGAGTAAAAGTTTTTTCCTCTACATCCTGTTACAGTGTTACCTTGTATTTAGAATGTAAGTGGTTTATTTCAATCTGAACAGAAGCTATGGTTTTCTACAAAAAGTCAGGTATTAGTCCTATAACCTGGCTCGTAGCAAAGTCACTATTTTATAACAGTTTACCACTATGCGTGATTATAATGTGAAAGACTGAATTTTGAGTGTAAGATGGTATTAATCATGTCGGTGTCATGTCACTAAGTTTAATGCTGCTGTTTTTTTTAAAGCCAATTTCTGTACTAAATTGCTTCCAGGTATTTTTTGATTTCCTAAAGTGCACTGAGGTTATCTGGAAGATTTGAGTGTATTTTGATGACCGCTGCATTCAACAGCAACGAACAACTACCACTGTATATTCATAGGTTGTTTGTTTTGGTTTTGTTTTTTTTCCAATTCCTCAGTTGATAGTAGGAATTAAAGATTTTCTTTTTAAGGAGTATGATATCAGAATGCAGCGGAGGAACTTAGATGTTTGGTCTTGAGTCAGATGCCTAACAAATTGCTAAACACAAGGGAAAACTTGAAGAAGAAAAAAAAGAAGCTTAATTTAATGCTTCATAGGTAGCATCTATATTTATAGCGCCAGTGTACATCTTGAAACTTTCTTTCAGGGGTGGGAGGGCAAGGGAAGGGAGTGGGTGGGCAGGAAGGGGTAGATGAAAGCTTTAATTTAGAAATTTAAAAAAAAGTTTTAGTAAAGGAA
Organism: Pseudocheirus occidentalis; assembly: GCA_028646575.1. NCBI lineage: Eukaryota > Metazoa > Chordata > Mammalia > Diprotodontia > Pseudocheiridae > Pseudocheirus > Pseudocheirus occidentalis. The sequence goes on from JAQQSW010022233.1 coordinate 6,161, forward strand.
ATTATTTTGATTAAAAATATTTTATTTGATCCGGGTATTTTTGGACCACATTATTAAATGAATTGCTAAACTGCGGTTGAGTTGTTCAAGTGAGAGTTTTGATAAGCACCACATGGACCTGCATTGTGAATTACCTGCCAGTTGTACTTTATGGAGCTTATTTTATGATTTAAAAATACTGTACTGTAAATAGGAGGTACGTTACCTTCTCTTTATTTGTATGTTTACCATATACTTTGATATTTGAAATGTTATGTACTGGAAAGGTCACTTATATTTCTAGAACAGATTGGATTTTATGCAATCTTTTTTCCTTGAATTAACAGCAATAAAAAATGAAAAACAATTTCTCTTAAGTAGTTTTGCTTTATTACTACTTTTACTGAAAATCCTGACTAAGATAGAACACCATTTACCTTATTCTGGGTTGTTCTAAGTCAAGATTGTATGGCTGATGTTAGAGAGAACTTTCAATGATGCCTACCTCTACAGTGATGAATCTAGCTGGCTTTTTTGGTTCATGTTTCCAACCAATTTTATTTTCTTGGACTTTTATTGAGTGAGTGATAGCCAGAGAAAGTCATTTTGCATTTGCTAAATCATGACCATTAAGTGCTTCTCCAGATTAATATCAAAGCTTATATTTTGCCCCCTGAAGACAGAACCCTTTACACAGAAGGCAAAGAATTTAGCAGAATTTTCCAGTTTTATCAGCCAATGAATTGTTTTGTTACCCTAGTGAAAAATTAGAGTGATTTTTTTATTTTTACAGAATCTTTTCTAGCCTCCAGTTTGAAATTAATATTTTTAAGTGACCTGTATGAATTGTAAGAAATGAACTGTTAGATTTTCCCCAGAATAAATCACTGGAGCCCTCATGGGAAGTAGTAGAAATTACACCATGGTAGCAACAAACCATTAAACAGTCTTTGCTTTGTCCAGTGGAAATGACAGATAAAATATTGGCATAATAGAGGACATTTCACATACATGCTTGGATCTCCAGTATCGTTGTGAGAGAGAAAGAAGTCATACAACCTGGATTATGGGCCAGGAACACCTCCTTATTAGCTGGGTCCCATTATTGTGATACTTCGGCTTTTTAGTTACCCCTTCAGGTATTCCAATAACTAGGTATTCATTGATCTGTACCTTAGAGCAGAGGAGCCAGACACAGGCAGCTGCCAAACAAAACCAAATAAATCAAATCTTTGAGTACTATTGAATCAGATTAAAATGTAGCAGAACACAGATAAGGTTAATTTGTGATTTTTCCAAGTCAACAAGGAGTGTTTCTATTTAACACCATTCGGTAGGTCAGTTGGCATTTTAATCCAGTTCAGACAGTGGCCCACTGCTTGAGAGTTTGATACCTCTGCTCTAGAGTATTGGGGACTCATACTGAGCACCCAGTTTTTACATTAACCCGTATGGTATGCAGGGAGACATTTTGAGTGCTATAGAAGATTTGGACTCCATCATAAAGTTACAACCCAGAGTTAGAAATGTGGAGAGAATAAAGATGGGTATTTTGTTCCTTAGGATGTTTATGCTTTTATTTGACATTTCAACATTTCATTCTTACAACTTTGGAGGGCATTTTTCTGTAAATTTGGTACACCAGAGTTTAGTGAAATGATCTATATCAACACAAGAGCAACACATTTTTCGATATACACATTTCATTCTGTGTTTCAGAGCCAATAATTCACCTTTTTACCAAAATTAGAGAGTAGGAGATCAGATTGAATAAATAGGTTACGAGGGACCTTGCCTGTCAAGATGAGGCGTTTTAGAGTTAATAATTAGTCTCAAATAGGGGAGTGACATTTTGAAAATGGTGTTTTAGGAAGACTTATAGCTATATGCAGGATATAGTTGAGAAGTAGAAAGGGCAGACACTTAAAGCACAAAGAGTAGTTAGACTAGCTACAGTTAGAGTCATGCAAGCGTGAAGTCCTAGTCACTAGATTCTAGTGACGAGAAGAATCAGTAGTGAGGCTGGTGACGGGGAAGTTGGAGAGACAAGTTTGTTGGTCATTTGTGTCTGATCTCGTGACCCCATTGGGAGTTTTCTTGGCAAAGGTATGTACTGGAATGGTTTGCCATTTCCTTCTCCAGATCATTTTATAGATAAGGAAACTGAAACAAACAGGCTTAAGTGAGTTGCCCAGGGTCACACAGCTACTAAGTGTATGAAGCTGGATTTGAATTCAGGAAGATGAGTCTTCTGACTCCAAGCCCAGTGGCCTATCTATCCACTGTACCACCTAGTTGCCCACATTGGCTTAGAAGAGAAGCTAATTTTTTAAATCAAGTTATAAATCTCTTCCTGCTTCTTTTTGTGAATCAGACAGATTCATCTCTTTCCCATAGTAGGTATAGAATATTCTTAAATATAATTTACTATATAATCAACTCTTTACAACTCTTTTCCCCAAGTCGTGTTTTGGTTTTGGTTTTGGCTTTATTATGAACCTAAATGTTTCATTATACCGAAAAAAAAAAAAACACCCCAATCCACACATACATGAAAAAGGATTGTATATTATGTATATAAAACTGCCAGATATTTTGTGATACTGAAGTTCAGCATGTCAGCTCCTGAAGTTCAGCTCCTTAGTCTTCCCTGTTTTTCTTACTGCCACTCTTGTCCCAGCTGCACATGCTCTAAATCTTGCCCTTATGCCTGACTTAATTACCCCCCCAAGTCATGTTGATTCTCCCTCTGCAATGTTTGCATTTACCTGTTGTTATAGTTTATAGACCGCTTTCCTGCAAGCAGACCTGTGAGGTAGTTAGTACAAATTATGCTCCAGGTGTTCTATGTGAATTGAGTAAATTAAAGCCGAGAGGTGGCGATTTGTTAAAAGTCTCATGAATATGTGTCCTGGAGTTTGTTTTGTTATTGTTCCATGCTTTCTATTCCTTTTACATAATAATGGTGCTTATGTACTCTCTCATTTCTGTTACTCCTGCCGGCACCCTCTCCTTAGCCATTCTCAATGTGAGGCCGTCATTAATATTTTCCGGGACTACTATAATATCTTCTCATCTCCTCATTCTAAAGTCTTCAGTTTTTCTTTCCATCCTATGACCACTGCTTTTCCTTAAGGATAATTCTTAAATTTATGTTATTTTCCAGACATCCTTTCCAAGAGTCACCTTTACCTTTTAGCCTTAGAAGCTAAACTCAAACAGGAAAGGTCAATGACTAACGTTACTATAATGTTGGGAAATTCAATAAAAATGCTGAATATCTCAACACTATACCTTACCTCCACACATAGAACCCCTTACAGCAGAGGTTCTCAACCTGTGGGTTATGTTCAATTTGTAACAATGGAAATACATCCTGCATATCAGATATTTACGTTATTATTCATAACAGTAGCAAAATTACAGTTATAAAGTAGCAACGAAAATAATTTTATGGTTGGGGGTCACCAAAACATAAGGAACTGTATTAAAGGGTTGCGGCATTAGGAAGGTTGAGAACCACTGCCTTATAGCCATTCTAATTTAGACCTAAATTCACATTACCTAAGTATTTAGGTTAGCATGAATTAGAAACAAAGTTTTTTGGGGGGAGGCTCTCTTTTGACTGATGATTCGCTTTACTTATATACCGGAACTCAAGGAAATGCCCTCCAGCTTTCCTCAACCCTCTTGACTTAGAGAGAAAACAGTTCTCTGAAATGAATTAGCAGTGAGGCAGTGCTCAGAAGCTTTTCACACATTGTTTACTTAATAGCATTTCTAGAACGCCTTCTATTTCCAGGTCCTTTGTTAAATGTTTTCCAAATATTTCATTTGACCTTCACAACAACCGTGGGAGATAGATGTTGTTAAATAGTGCCCATTTTACAGTTTTGCAGAAACTGAAGGAGAGGTTAAATGACTTGTCCAAGATCACACAGAGCTAGTAAGTGTCTGACACTGAATTTAAGTTTTGGTCTTCCCAACTCCAAGCCAAATGTTCTGTCCCCTGTGCCCCCAACTGCCTCTGTGTTATAAAGAATGGCAGCTATGCACTTGGGTATAATAGCTGTGCATAAATGTGGCTTGAAATTCAGTTACCTCACCGATCACCTCTTCAAAAATATACCCAAAAGAAAACTCCTAGAAATGTTATTGCCAGGTTCCAGAATACCAAGTAAAAGGAGAAAATATCACAGGCTTCCAAGAGAAAACCATTTGAATACTGTGGAAGCACTATCGGGATAACCCAGGATCTGGCAGCTTCTACGCTGAGGGATTGCAGGGCCTGGAATATGATATTTCAAAGATTAAGGGAGCTGGGATTAAAACCAAGAATCACCTATCCAGCAAAATTGAG
>JAQQSW010022234.1:0-10499 GCA_028646575.1 Pseudocheirus occidentalis
ATTCCTTTGATTTCTTTTTCTTCTCTAATTGCTATTGCTAACATTTCTAGTACTAGACTGAATAAGAGGGGTGATACTGGGCATCCTTGTTTCACCCCTGATCTTATTGGAAATGCTTCTAGTTTATCTCCATTGCATATAATGCTTGCTGATGGCTTTAGTTATATGCTGCCTATTATTCTAAGGAAAACTCCATTTATTCCTATACTTCCGAGTGTTTTTAATAGCTATTTTAGTTTAATAGAAGAAGAGTTTTTCCACATACTTTCTTTCTCTCACTAGGAACAATGTGAAAGAGAAATCTAAAAGAGTAGATCCTAAAAACTGTTCATAACTACAATTTGGATTATGGAAGGGGGTAATTAAGATGAGTTAGCCTGTGATTTTCTTTTTTTTAATGTTATTTATTTTATTCTGAACTTTTAAAACAAGCATTTCCATAACATAGTAGAATAGGGGGGAAAAGATTATATATCTTTCACAAATATATTATGTACTACTTATTATTCCTTTTAAATATATAATAAAGTTATTGTATAGCTTCCTTTTTTTCTTCTCTCCCTTTCATCCTAGAGATGGTTACCATGACACACAAGTGTGTGTATGTGTGTGTGTGTATGTGCGTGTGTGTATAAAACCATTCTATAAAGATTTCTATTTATCAGTTATTTCTCTGGATACAGATAGCATCTTCTTTCATATGTCCTTTGTGGTTAATTTGGGCATTTATAATAGTCAAAATGACTTAGCAACTCAAAATTGTTCTTCATAGTGACTCTATTATGTCCTTCTGAAAGAATATGTCAATATGAACCAAAATTAAAATTCTTATGTTGTATTAAAATCTTTAACAATACAAAGATGGCAAGGCATTTTTGCCATTAGGCAACCAATGTCCTTCCCTTTATATTCTGAGTCAAGGAATACTAGATGTTGTTGTTTCTTTAATAAAGGTGCTTTGAGTCCTTGAATTTCCCCCTTGGCTACCTTTAAGTCTCATTTATTATTCTTTAACAGCAGTCTTAATCAAGTGTTAAGTACTTGAATGTGTTGTTAGACATCTTTAGGGCTTTACTATTTTATTCCTGATTATACCGAAAAATATAATCAAATATTTATTGTATTATGGTTATTAACGGTATAACATCTATGCCAAAGCAAAGAAGAATTTAAATTACTTTGGAATGCATTTTTTTGAAGTTAAAGTAAGATAATAGATGTTAGAAATAACCAAAATCATAATGGACAACTTGGATTTCATTGTAAAAGTTTGTTGTTAAAAGCAAGAAGACAGCAGTCAGAACAAGAAAGGAGATAAAATTTATTTCAGCCATGTTTATAGCACAGAATCATATATTTAGAGAGGAAAGAAAACTTCAAGGTCACATAGTTTGAAACCCACATGTTTTTGAAGAAACTGAGAGGTTGTAACTTTCTCAAGGTCACATAAGCAGTAAATGGTCACACCAAGATTGGAAACCAGGTCTTTTGACTCTAAATGTAGTATGCTTTCCATTTCACCAAATGAAAATCCTGAATTAACCAAGGCTGAATCAGTCCCAGAATCATCCATTTAAGAGCCAGAAGAGATGTTTGACATCACAAAGACTGGCCTTTTCATTTTCCAGATGAGAAAACTGAGACCTAGAGAGGCAGAATTGGGACTAGAAAATAGGGCTCTTGACTTCCAATCCAATGCTCTTTCAGTTCTAAATGACCCATATCAGTCACTATGAATTGAGAGATCTGTGTCTAATCAGAATTTGTTCTTTAATTCCCTATGTGGTCTTATGGAAGTCGTTCCGTCTCTTAGGACCAAAGCTTCCTCCTTTATAAAACAACTAAACTAAAGTAGGTGCTTTCTTCCAGATCAGAATTTATGTTGCTATGCCATAGACTATTTTTCTTGGTCATCTAAGTATTAACTTTATCCTTAGCACATCCAGTTTAGCTTGTCATTTTGGAATTATGACCATATTTATGAGATTCTTTAACTTAGAACATTTTCCCAAATATTTATCTATCAATCATCAGAAGTGTAGTTGGCAAATATTCTGCACTTTGCTATTAAGCATGATTTTTTTTTAAATCACAGAAGGATTAAGATGAGTGACATGTACTATGAGATTCTGGCTAGGCTTACAAAATTATCCAATTTTAACATATCAGCTATCTAAATTATATTTATGGATCATCATTCAGTGAATTCACAACAGTGGTAGTTTTTGTTTTGTTTTCCTTTGATTTTTATCACCAAGAGGCTGAAATAGATGACCTCTGTTTAAACTGGTTTAATTGCTACGTCCATGTATGGTCTTCATAGTCTATGACAGTGGTTCTCATCTTTCTTAATGTTGCGATCCCTTTAATACTCCTTTGTGGGTGTATATGCATGTGGGCAGACATGCCTGGAAATGAATAGAGTGGTGTCTCAGTTCCTAAGACCGTCAGAAATATGTGTTTTCTGATGGTTTTGGGTGACCCCTGTGAAAGAGTCGTCCGACCCCCAAAGGGGTCGGGACCCACAGGTGGAGAACTGCTGGTCAAAGGTCTTCTGAGATCCTAAGACCAGTACTTAAATAAATCAGATAGCACCTTACAGAGGACAGGTAGACTATCATGAAGGAAGAGAATCATTTTGTAAAATCTGTTCTGGTTGACTAGACCCAGGGAAGAGGGAAAGCAAGAGGAATGAGAAATAATACCTCATCTTCTAAGGCAGAGTGGGCTATATACCTCATTATTCCAGGCCTATATTCCTGAGGTTAGGAAGCCACAGAAAGATTGAGGAAAGCCCAGTGAAGGAGATTAGAGTATTCTATCAGCACAAGAACATGGAGTACATGAGCCTCAAGGGATCGGGACTGATTGTCTTTTGTTTGGCATTTGATTATTCCAGTATCTGTTCTCTCCCCCAGTTTTTCTTCTCCCTTTTCTTCTCCTTTTCCTATTTCAAATTTCATGATTTTAAATGGTACAATATTGAGGTTTTCTTTCCATTGCACTGAGCTGTAAATCATGCAGAGTAGAGAATAGAGGCTATAACCATAGATAGCATCACTGTGAGAAAAATTACCTATGAATTTCAAAACTAAGCAGTACAATGAAAGATTACAAAAGTGCCATTGTAAATGTGAAGACTATTTTAGGGACAAATACATTATGGAACTACTTTGCATACAGTTTCTTTTATAGATCAAGATATGCAGATGATATATATATATATATATATAAATGATGCATACATAGATGTAGAGATAGATGTAGATATATAGAGACTTTATTATACATATATACATGCATATACATACCACATAGTACTCTTTCTGTCCTTTTCCTTCCCCTTTATACATTATATGCAGATATATATTATGTCTATATATACAAAATGTACTTTTTGAGCAGATTTGCTGCAAATTATATCAATTTAAAAAAAATCTAATTGTACATATTTGTGTATATTTATACATATACACACATAGTCACACATGTGTGTATAGATGTGTGTGCACATGTATACACACATATATTCCTCTTTCCGCTTCTTTCCCTCCCCTCCCTTTATAGTGTCTATATAAAGAACAAGCAAGTGAAGGGGAAATAAGTTATATTCTAAAATTGTACTCTTTTGATATTTTAATTTCACTAAAAGTCAATACAACTTGTAGCATATCTACACAAAAATGTATAATTGTCTTCCTGGAGTAAATGCTTAGTATTTCATTGTCCCCTTCAAAAAATTTTAGTATCTTGCTAGCTAAATTAAGCAAAATTTATCTTTTGAATTAATTACAAGGTCTCTTCTATTCCTATCCATCATCTCTACTCATTTCAACTGGGTTTTTTTCAGTTTCTCTTTGTATTATCACTGCCATTTTGTGAGTATAAAAGATACCATTGCTACCACTCAAGTGTTTTTATTAATCACTCATATTCATACGATATTGGACTCTAAATAAAGGCAAGTTATCAAAGCCTACATCTTCCCAGTGCTGGAGTCTAAAGGAAACAGCATAGTCAAGAAAAAGAAATGACAAGGAAGTACAGAGATTTATACAAAGACTTAAGTCAATAAGCATTTATTATACACCCTCTACATGTAAAGTACTGTGCTAGATGAATGCTAGGGATGAAACGACAAAAATAAATGTCTGCTCACTACAGGACTGAAACTCCAGTAGAGAAATCTAGCATGTGTATATATGTGTATAGAAGAGGAGTGGGCCACCCATGCATAGAAGTGGGCTCATGTATTTGTAGCAAGGTCTGTTGCTGTGTGGTTTGAAAGGAGGGAGAATAGACATCTCTAGCCTCTTCTCATTCCACCCTTCTCCAAATGAGACTTTAATTCCTATCAGATAGGTGTGCAAGAGGTTGGGGCCAGAGGCTCCACTGCTCACTTCAGAGAGATAGCATAGCAGACTAGAATTGTACCTCTCTGCTCCCTTAAATATTATTAGTATAGGCAATATGATCAGGTTCATTCTAATTGCTGATGACTTTGTCATTCTGGGGGAAAGGGGTAACCCAATTCTACATCCAAGGCTTAATGCCCTTTCTCCATCAAATACTGATTTCACAATGCTCACTCAAAGCAAATAGAAAAGAAACCCATTTATCCAAATTGCAGCAAAGCAGAAATCAGAGAGAATCTGCATAGGAAAATATATACCAACCACTATAGAGTGAAGGAGCTCCCCTACTGGGAACACATTAACTCAGCTTAACCAAGAGAGAGAATCCTTAATCTCACCCAAGGAAAAACTGTCAAGAATCTCTAGAGTAACAAACCATATATATATGGACTTGGGAGATTGCTAACAACTTGAAGCTGGACTCTTCCATCACCTCTCTTGAAGCTAGAAACCAGAAGTGCCTGAAAAAACTTGATGCTTGAAAAAGACTTGAAAACTGATGAATCCCAAAGGAAATTTGCCCTGAAGAGTCCCCAAAGCAACTGACTCTGAAGAGTCCTAAAGGAGGACTAGCAAAGACTGGAACTGTCTTTCCTCCCACCAACTCCATCCTGCCACACATGTAGGTCAGGATCTTCAACTCTCCATCAATAAGGAGAGTTCTCTACCAATGGGCTTTGATACAGGGGTTACATGTGTAACAGACCACCATGACCTTCAGTGGCTGGAAGGCCAGGTAGACTGAATTTCACTCTTCCCCCATAGTTTTCCAGTAACTTTAATGAGAATAAAAGGAAGTATCTAGGCTCTCTACCATTGATTACAGGCCCCTCCACAGTGGTGTTCCCCAAAGTATATGGAGTAGTTCTCTGTATCCCAGTTCCATTTAGCTACTATCAAATTAGCTTTTACAAAGAAATATTTACTTCAAAAAGCATAATCACAAATATATAAACTTGCTTCCCCAACACATGGGAGGCATGATCCTTGTCCCCTCCATTCCCTTAAACCTCTCTTAGGGGATCAGGTTCATAGCTTAACTTGGCTTCCATAGAGCACAGTGACAGTTCAATGTCCAAAACCCCACTTGGGCTCCAGGCTCAGGCACTCTGGATTTTCAGGGCTTGCATGCTGAACTCTCTGGCTACAACATCCTGCATGCAATCCTGGTTCCAAGATTTTCATGGCTTGAACTCCCAGATCCCAAAAGGATTACATTTGCCACCTGAAACTGAGGAGGACAAGCAACAGAAACAAAGAAACAAAACAAAAACACAAACAGCCAGTCAAATGAGGCTACACCCACTCACAAAGTAGGAGACACCATGACCTCCATTTTGGGCAAATCTAGATATGCTCCTATCTAGATAGGCTTCTCTGGGAACCTCTGTGTCAGGAGAACTGAACATGTCCATATAAACCCAGAAATCAATACACATTACATACATAATAGCAGAAAGAAGCTCAAGAGAAAATCTTAATCATGAAGGATCAGACAATCCCTCTCTTAAGAGTTGGCAATTGAGTTATGCTTTGAAGGAAGCTATGAATTTTACAAGGCAGAAATCAGATTGGTAAGGTAAGTAAGAGTCCGATTGTGTTGATGCTGAAATTAAGGGTTGAGGCTTTTGTCTTTTATCCCAAAGGCAATAGAGAGCCATTAAAGATTTTTGAGTAAGAGTGGTGTGGGGATATTCTCAGTTCTGTGTTTTAGGACCATCAGTTTGTAATTTATATAGAGAATGTACTGGAGAGAAAGAAAAAAAGAACTCAGAGAGAAAATTTGGAGTTGGGAGACCATGAAACATCTACTGATGTTTCCAGTTAATCCAGAGAAGATGTAATAATGGCTTGAATTAAGGTACAGCAGTGTGAATGAAGAGAAAGTAGATAGATGGCATAGTAGATAGACTTCTGGACTTGGAGTTAAGATCTGAATCCAAATTCTGTCTCAGACATTTACTGTGCCTGAGTATTACTATATTAATTACTATACATATTACTATACCGCTATGCTACCCTTTATCTGCTTCAGGTCCTCTATATGTAAAATGGGACAACTGGACTTCATGGCCTCTGAAGTCCCTTCCAGCTCTAAATTTCTAATCCTATGAAGAGAAAAAATATAAAAGATGTGAGAATCAAAAAGCCTCAGTGATGAATTGGATATGGAGAGCAAGAAAGGGAAGGAAGAATTGAAGATACTCTAAGTTTCTCTTATTAGAAATGGGGAAAAATTGTGGGAAAAATGCATTTAGGAGAAAATATGAGATTTGTTTTGACCATGCTGAGTTTGAGATGCTGATGGGACATCTAGGCAGAAATGTTCCAAGACCTGAGAGTCTAGAATTACAGAGAGACAGGAAAAAAGTCAAGGCTATAAATAAATAAATGTTTGCATTATGTATGAAATTTTAAGTGTTTACAGTTAGTGTTCTTTTTTCTTTTGTTTACTCAGAGTGAGTTAAGAGGGCATCCAGTAAATGCAAAAAATCATCACCTCAGTTTCAATGCCAGACTTTGTGGAGGAGGTAAAATTTTAGGAAAGTGGAATTCAGCATCTCTTTGCATTTACAGCTCTGTTGCACTGAAGTGGCACATCTGGATCCATTTCACCTTCTTGCTTATATTATATAGGTTCTGGGATAACTGCCACATTTAAAGAAGACTCACTATCTTCTGTTTAGAGACTTGAATAGGTTAACAGCAGTTATAGACATAACTCTAAAGGGAAAAGCGAGATATTGTCAGATCTACATTAGAAGTTACGGTAGTCATCAATTAAAATTTTGAGAATGTCATACTGTGAAATACCATATGATAGAAGATGTGATATGGAGTTGTAGTTGATCCCATTTGCCATATGGTATGTTGCTGTATTGTATTTCCTTGGGGAAAGCACTGAAGATGAAAAGAGAATTGAACCCTTTAAAAGTGTATTGAATAATTATCATAGTTTGAATGGTTTTTGGTTATGCCAACATGCACCGTAACTTAGAGAGAATAATGAAATATTGCCTAGATAACAGAAAATAAAAACCCCTAGATAACAGAATGTTCATTCTCTAGCTCTTGAATTCAGTCAAATCAGAACTAGTCAAAAAGCGTAGAATCTCTAAGGATGTTCCTAGGGATTGCAAGAACATCCAGACAAAAATCAAAGCCAATATATAGTATAGGTTTTGGTGATGTTTTCTTTTTTTAACAGTGATAACCCAACTGTGCTTCAGTTTCCATGGAAAGAAAAAAGAAGTATTAATGCAAAAATGTTTCAATGTGGAAAGTTTCCAAAGAATCATCAAAAAAACAAGTTAGGATTCTAATTATGGAGAATTCACCTACTCAGGGTGCTTAGATAAAAAAGAATCCTAATTTAATCATAGCACTTAGAAATTAGGGCAAATAAGGCATGGAATTTGGAGACGTGAGGAAAAATTCTTATGTTGGCTGATCAATACACTTTCAATAATCCAAATGCAGAAAGTTTAGAGTGCATGGTAGTTACTGATTGTTAAAAATCTCTGAATGCAAATGCCCATTACCATGTTGTTGTTTTTCATATAGTTGCCACTTGATAAAAACATTTATTGAGTTAAAGAAGCAGTCGATCACTACCAGAAATCCATGAAAGAATATGAGAATATTTTCTATGGCCAGGTCCAATGACACATTCTTATAATCCCTGCTACCAGGACAGTAAGGCTAGTGCATAATTTGCTTTGGAGAGTTCTGGTGTGCAGTGCCGCTAAAGCCTATCAGATATCTGCACTTAGTCCAACATCATTTTATTGGGCCTCCAAGAAGAGGGATCACCAGTAGCTGTCTAAGGAAGGACAAGCTAACCTAGCCTACAAATGAAGAGGTCAAAGTTCCTCTCTTAATCAGTAAAAGCATCAAGTCCATGAATATACTGTTGTACTTTTAGTCTGGTTGAGAGAGGAAGACCCAGTCTCTAAAAAAAAAAAAAAAGTAGAATATATTCTATGGAAGAGCAACAATGAAATTTTGGGATACCATATGCAAATTCCTTATAAATAATTTTAAACAGCCTAAGGTATTTTAAATGGTACTTTTTTTTCATTTCATTTAAAGATTTCTGTTTGGAGCAGCATGCACACATATACTTTGAAGCTTGCTTTTAAGATAGTGAGGAGGAGGTGTGCCCAAAAGGGGTACAGAAGCAAAAGGTACACCTACAAGTCATTGCCAATACCTTCTTAACATGTAAATAATCTATGAAAGGGGGGAGTTCCCCTTCCTACAAGTCAACAGAAACATAAAGACAGGAATTTTCATTGATTATGTGTTACCAGAACTAGAAGTCCATAAGTTTAATCCTTTAACACCCCCTCCCACCATTTTTTGGTTAATAAGAAATGAATGTCTATTCTCAAAATAATTGAAAATAATCTACCCCCTTCCTAAAACTGATCATTTCCTGCAAGAATAGCATTCATTCTTTGGGGTATAGTACTGGAAACAAATATTAAGAAAAACACCCTCATTGTTCAGCACAGTCTTTAAGGGGCCTAGAAAGATACTCTGTATCCTTTGAATTTTTAAGTAGGTTTTACAAAATACTTGCTTTTAAGGACCAATTAACAAGAGATCTTATAAGGCATTATACTGAGAAAGGAAGTTGCCTATTCATATCACAAAATGACAAGATTTTAAAGTAAGTTTAGTAAAAAATTATGTCATTAAATTAGCTTAAAAATCTAATTTTTTATTTAGACTTTTTGAATTAAATAATTAACCAGAATGGTCTCTTTCCTTGCCAAGAATGGTCACCTTCTCAAAAGAAAATATGAGACTTTCACCTTCCCAATTAGAGTCATTTCATTGTGAATCGAAGTAATAAACTCCTTGGCTACAAGATGGAAATTGATTTATTTGATTAAAATTTTATGTGCTTTATATATGCTTTAATGTTTAAATAGTTTGGCTCCAAATGCTACAGTTGACCAGAGAGGCATCTGTCTTGGATTTCATGAGCATGCTAATATTTTTCTCTATTCCTTCACTTTTTTCCATTAGTGAGATATAGTATGGATATCACTGAGACCTTAATGTGTATCTTGGCTTCATCACTGTCTGGCTCTGTGATGTCAGACAAGGCACAGAACTCACATATGCACACTGATGTCCTATATGTAGTATGATCAACAGAGATGCAATAGAAGGAGGCCAGTGCTACTTTTCCAAGGTATACTTACCTTTAGGAAAGCAGATGTCATTTAGTGCACACAATCTCTCCATGCTCTACTGGTTGAGACTATATAGCCAAAGACCCCCTGAGTGAACCACAGTAACACAATAGGAATGAAAGAAAATTAATACTACCCTAGAGTGAAAAGCAAGAATCAAACCCATTTCCAGGCATCATTTTCATCATAATCAACTAATAAATAAGTATTTATTAAATACATGTATGTGTCAGGTATGTGCTAAGTACTGGAGACACAAAAAGAAACTATAGACAGTCATGCCTTCAAAGAACTTGCAATCTAATTATGTATTGAGGATAAACCCTTCATAGGATCTTCAGTCATAGCTCACTTTCAACTACTGTCACTCATCTAAAAACAAGTAAAAAGAAAAGTCTATATTATAATATTCCCCTCCCTCCCCTCTCTCTCATTCATAGATATGAGGAATTTTTTCAAAGACTTACTGAGATCAAGGTATGCAATTGTCTGGCATTTATCTGTTCTATCAATATAATAGCCCATCAAAAAATATTTCTTTTATACTTCACTAGTGAAGCAGCTTTTGTGGAGGAGGGTAGAAAACTCCACAGAAATCCTAATCTAATGCATCCTCATAGTATGAAACTGACCCTGGGATTTAAAAAGTATTATCCAAGGGCATAGAAGTTCTGGGAAGTTCCACTATGTAGCTTCAAGAATGGACTTAGTGTCCGACTGAGTCTGCTATCAGAGAAGTATTCTAGCTAAATACAAAGTATGTTAGTGCTGCAGCTAGCAAGTCTGGGCCTAGCTACCAGCTGAGTGAAATAAAGGGACAGAGAGAGAGAGAGAGAGAGAGAGAGAGAGAGAGAGAGAGAGAGAGAGAGAGAGAGAG
>JAQQSW010022235.1:0-10499 GCA_028646575.1 Pseudocheirus occidentalis
AGGGGGGAGGAGGAAGGAGAGACATATAATCAGTATCTCCCAATATTTCCACTGTGAAGATGTTCTGCATAATAACACATGTACAGCCTGTATTGAGTTGCTTGTCCTTTCATTGGGGATGGGTGATGAGGGAGGAAGGGAAAGAATCTAGAATTTAAAGTTCTATAATCAAATGATAAATATATATATATATGTATATGTATACATATATAATAATTATTATTAACTACATGCAATTGAGAATTGATATACAGGCACTGGGGTAGGGAGATGCATCCTGCCCTACCAGAAAGTGGGAGGGGACATGAGGGAGAATATAGGAGAGAGCAGATTGGGGGAGGAATTATACAGTATGATCACTGTTTTGGGGTGGTAGGTAGGGGAAAGATGGGGAGAAAATTTGTAACTCAAAATCTTGTGGAAATGAGTGGTGTAAAGTAGAAAATAAATTAATTAATTTTTTTAAAAAGAAATATTAGACTTAAAAGCTTTATTTAACATTTGTGAAGAAACTTCTTGTACCTTTGAAAAAACAGTTTCTTGAATCATCTACAGAAATTATTTTGCAGCTTATTATTTTGTTGAATGTTAGATAACCTTTGGGAACACAGCACGGTCACCTGTGACTAGGGCCAAACTCTGGCATGCCAGTGCCTGCACCTTAAATGGTACAGTCACTGTACTGAATGTGCTCCTTATCTGGTGTGAAAAGAGATTGCAGAAGTTTTTTAATGAGCTGAATTAATAGTAAATAAAGAAATAAATGAGAGAGCTCTTTGAGATAAAAGGAATAGTCCATAGCTATGAACTTGAATGAAAGGTTTCATAAAATGTATTAAAATGCCTAACTTGAGAGGGAAATTGTGGTTTCAAAATTTATTCTGTTCAACTTTGCATTTCATACAATTCTCAGCATACTATATTTTACCCAGGATCTAAAGTGAACTTAAGAGGCTTTTACTCCCTTCCAAAATAACAAAGTGTACCAGATTTCAAGAGCCAGATAGTCTGTTCAAGATTTAAGTAGTACCATTAATTT
Organism: Pseudocheirus occidentalis; assembly: GCA_028646575.1. Classification (NCBI taxonomy): domain Eukaryota; kingdom Metazoa; phylum Chordata; class Mammalia; order Diprotodontia; family Pseudocheiridae; genus Pseudocheirus; species Pseudocheirus occidentalis. Next base: position 1,040 of record JAQQSW010022235.1, read on the forward strand.
ATATTGTCAGCCTTGTAATAAATTCTGATTAATAATTTACACTTTTGTGAACAGATTAGTGAACTTAATTGATTTTGATCTGTTAACTTCAATTTGCAGCTTTAAAAAGGTGTAACCCTCACCCATATTTATGGTCTGCATCCCTTGTGTTTGGATTTAATGAATTTTACATCTCTTCCCTGTAAATGAGGAATCCAAAAAGGAAAAGATGTTTCTCTTTGAGAAAGCTAGTTGATGTCATTCCTGAGCATTGCCTATTCCTTAAACACATTACTGTGTTCTAATGTCCAAACATATTAATCTATTACTCAACATCTCATTTGACATCTATCAAATCTTGTTAATTAAAAATATTAAAGTATTATGTAGATCTTAGGTAGCTAGCTAGTAGTTGTAGCAGTCATCATAATAGTAATAATAGTAATAGTGTTATTTTTGCTACTTTGTTGTGAATACAATGTGAATTTATGTAGTTTTTCTACATCATCTCAGCCCATCTTCAAGACTTTGCCTGCAGTGATGGGCATATGGTCAAGTTGTTCTAACTCAGTTGTTGGCATATGAGATTGTGGAGAACAGTCATTTATCACAGAAGCTATTAGAGTCTGCAAAAGAACAGGCAAAATAATTATAAATTATGACATATAATTACATTTTAAGACTTCAAAAATCATGGGTTATAGACATTAAGTGCAAGTAGCTCAAATTCTGATAAAATATCATCATAGAACTCGTTATAGGTTTTTGTGTAAGATTCCTAATTTGCTATCTTTTACTAAAATTTTTGCTAAAACTAAAATCTCAGATATTTAGTGAATAAAATTTGTGTTCATATGTGATCCAAATGAATGAAATAAATGTCTAAACATAGGAGTAATTGTTATATTTTACAAATATATAATACTTCACTAAAAAAATAGTACAAGAGAATTTCTCAGAGTACATTACAAGAACTTCAAAATTTGGCACTTGGTCCTAAAAGAAATAACTGATCATTTGTTTCTATAAGTACTATTGAAGCATCTCCACTCAAGTCCTCATCCAATGTGTCAACCTAATTGTGAGGTGACTGTGGCTTCTTGAAGGTTATCAAAGAGAACATGGTCTTTGGAATGTTCTACCAAATTAGAAGAGCTTAATATACATGCATACATACATACATACATATGTTCATTTATTTATTTGTTTGTTTGTTTGTGTATTCATTTATTTATTTATTTATATGAAACACTGTTGGAGAGCAAATACCTGCACAGGTTGAGTTACAATCCCAAGATTTTCATCTACAGCAATTAATTTATTTTCTTATTAAATGTGTATTAAAATGATGATGATGATGATGATGATGAAGGCAAAACACTTTATATGCCTAGATATTTTGACCTCATTAAGGTATGTCAAAGACTCATATACTATTGTTTTCTGATCTCCACTGGCTTTATTGTTAATAACTTAATCTTCATACCTGCAGATCAAGTATGTTATGGAACTTATTTCAGATTTTATGGACTACTGCATAAGTTCCCCTTTTTATGCATTTATATTGTCTTTATTTTTTATCCTCTAACTTCTCTGATTTCCCAATTTTTACTTTAAATTTAATATGCATAACTGATTATACATTGTTTTTTTCCAGTCATGATTTTGAAAAAACTTTTTTCAGTATTTTTTGATTTCACAAAATATATGATTTTCTCAAATGGCATTCTCTCATCCATTAAAAAAAGTTTAAAAACAAAATTAAATGGGGGGGAGAGCCAAGATCTTGGTGTAGAAGCAGGAAAACTCTGTGGCTCCCCCAATAACCACCTCAAATACCTATAAAATATGACTTTAAAAAATTTTAGAGCTACAGGACCCACAAAGTGACAGAGAGAAACAAATTTCCCACCAAAGACAGCCTGGCAGGTGGACAGCTGATAGCCAAGTGTGTGCCCCTAGTTTTAGCCCCAGGGCAGCCCTGGCCAGCAGCTGTGGTGGCATTTTCTAGAATCATCAACCCATAAATGCCAAATAAAAAGTGAAAAGTCAGTGTAGAACTCTGTTGTAACTGGGGATGGGGGAGGACAGAGGGGCAGGACCAGCCCCTGCCCCCAGAGCTGGAAATTACTGAGATGTGGTGTCCCTGCAGCTGCCTCCACATGGCTGCTTCAGAATTCCTGGCCTGCAGATCATGGTGGGGCAGGCGGGGAGTGAACATTCAGAGGGTAATGGCTCTTGCTTTAACATGCCTAGATCTAGATCATGGTCTGGGGTAGCCCTCCTGGGGTGTTTGACCAGTGAGAGAGAGTTTCTGGGATACTGCAGAGATAGCACCTTCCTAATAGTTTCAGCAGCCGTAAAATCCCCAGTGATTTGGGACAATGGATTTGTAAAATGAAATGTTTAAATATTATTAGCATTATTTTTATTATTATCATTTACATGGAACTGGGATATAAGATATACAGGCTCTGGGGTATGGAGAAGCATCTTACCCTACTGGAAAGTGGGAGGAGGGATGGGGGAGGAAATAGAAGAGAGCAGATTGGGGGAGGGGGTATACAGTGCCATCACCGTATGGAGTGGGGATAGGGGAAAGATGGGGAGGAAATCTCTTACTCAAAATCTTGTGGAAATGAATGATGTAAAGTAAAAATAAACATAAAATTTAATTTGAAAAAAAGATATATCATGAGATAAAAAAAAAAGTTAAGCAAGCCTGCTGGTTTATACTAAACTCTAGAGCAGCAGTTCTCAAACTGTGAGTTATATTCAATTTGTAACAATGAAAATTCATCCTGCGTATCAGATATTTACATTAAGATTCATAACAGTAGCAAAATTGCAGTTACAAAGTAGCAAAAAAATAATTTTATGGTTGAGGGTTACCTCAACATGAGGAACTGTATTAATGGGTCACAGCATTAGGAAGGTTGAGAACCACTGCTCTAGAGGTACCCATTAGAAAGCCACAAATCCTTGCAATCATTTGATCCCTGTAATGGATCTTTATTCTCACTTAATTTTTGTCTTTTTAACGATGAAAAAAATAGATGTTCTTTGTCAAGATGAACGTTAAAAAAGCTCATTTTTAAAATAAAACTTTTGTTAGTTTGTATTAAACTAACTAAAATATCTTTGGAAAAAACCATCTCAGTCAGTAAACACTTGACTACTTGCTGAAATGGAGATATATAGTAACCAAGGGAAATAGAAGTTTAGAATATAAATCCGATTGTAGAAAATTATAAGTAGCATCAACTGAAAAAAAAGAAAGCAGCAAATTAAAAAAAAGCTTAAAGAAAGCTTCTTAAGAAACCAAAATAAGTGAAGTTATCCCAAGAAAATTTATAGACAAAACTGAAATAAGGATGACAAATAGAAAAAAAAAGAAAAAAAATCTGTGTAAAGATTTCTGATGGGTTTACCTGCCATCAAGGACAGTGACAGTACCATCATGTTTATTAAGTTTTTCAGTTATGTCTGACTCTTCATGACTCCATTTAAGGTTTTTTTGGCAAAAATACTGGAGTTGTTTGCCATTTTCCATTTCCTTCTCCACTGTTTTTAGTTTGAGACATTGAAATCTATATATATTTTTAAATACTATTTAGGAAGATAAGAATTGGAAAAGAAAGGGAACTATAACAACTACAAATGTTAAGGGATATTTGTTGGGGAGGAAACACACTTTTTAGAGTGTGGGAAGATTTCTTTAAAAAAATATCTGGAGGAAGGGAAGACAAAAGAATTACATGGGGAAAAATCAGGTTGCATCACCACAAAAATTAGTAAAGCATCAATAACTAACATGTAAAATATAGGTGTTAGGTTTTCATAAATGATATTGCATAGTATATAATATTAGTATAATGAAAAAAATTAAGTGAAAGATGCAGACAGTAGCAGTTCTCACTTTATTTTTTTTTGTTTGCTAACTATATTAAAAAATTATTAGATTACAATGGTGACTTAAGGGCTCTCCTCCAGCAAAGTATCTCCTCTGCATGTACCAAAATTACACAATTCCAAGAAAGATTCGAGATTGGAGAAAAACTTATTGAATGTCCAGCTGGTTACTAATATCGAATGAGACATAGCATTTAAATTTCATGACAACCAAAGATGATCAACACAGCTCCATAGGCAATCAAGTATAAAATCCAAGTTGAAATGAGATTTTCAAGGTATATTGGAGCCTACTATATTCTGTAATGTGAAGATGACATTGTACTGATATTTTAAAGACCCAGAAAAATGCAGAAACTTCTAAAACTGATGTATCATTACTCCAAAGTATTTGGTTTGACTAATCATATTAAATTAAGTAAAAGATGACTATTGTCTGACTAATACATAGTTATATGAATAATTATATAACTTTGTGCATGTGTGTGTGTATGTGTGTGTGTATGTGTGTGTGTGTGAGGGGGGGAAAGGAGAGAGAGAGAGAGAGAGAGAGAGAGAGAGAGAGAGAGAGAGAGAGAGAGAGAGAGAGAGAGAGAGAAGATAAATGAACAAAGAATTAAACTGGTTAGATTGCTTTTGACAAAATACAATCATTTTAGTTAGCCTAAGGTTATTCCATAAAACAAAGGTTTGTATTAGTCAGTTAATCAGTCAGTAAGCATTTACTAAGCATCATCTATGTACTCTGTGATAAGTGCTGGTCATACCCTAAATGACAAAAGATAGTCCCTAAATTCAATTTGGTCACAACAACATAATAAAACTATGTACAAACAAATTATTAAGAGGCTAAATGAGAAGTGATCAGTTGAAAAAAGATGCTAGAAGGAGAAGGATTGGGTGAGATTTGCTGTTGAAGGTAACTTTCACAGAGACTTGAAGGAAGTCAAGAGGTAGAAGTGAGACAAAGAGGACATGTTGGAAATGAATGACAGTCAATGAAAGTTGGGATATGGAATGTGTTCCTTAGGGAACAGTAAGGAGATAAGTTTTGCTGGATCGAAGGACACAGGAGGGGAGACATAAAGTCTGATAAAACTGGAAAGGTAGAAATAAGCCCAACACAGTATTTTATATTTGATCTTAGACAGATAAAGACTAGTGTTTGTTGAGTGAGTGTGGGGGGTGTTTGTGACATGGTCAGATTGGCAGTTTAGAAAAAAATCACTTTGATAAGTAAATGATTCCCCAGAGTGGGGAGAGACTTGTGGCAGGCAGATCAAATAGATCTAGAAGACTATTAGAATAGTCTAGCTATAACATAAAGGTCTGTTGACAGGTACTGACAATATCAGAAGCAAGAAACGGACATATGGAAGAGATGTTGCAAAGCTAAAATCAAAATGTTTTTTCAACTGATTGGATATGGAGGTTGAGGATTCAAGGATGACACAGAGGTTGTTAGCCTGTGAAACTGTGAGAAGGATGATGTCTTTGATACTAATATGGAGGTTTGGAAATAGGTAGGGTAAAAAGAACAAGACAATAATTTCAGTTTTAAATATGTTGAATTAAAGATATGTATGGGACATCTAGTTCAAAATGTCTGCTAGGCAGTTGGAAATGTAAGACTAAAGGTCAGCATAGAGTTTAGAACTGGATAAAGAGATTTGAGAATCATTGGTATAAATGTGATAATTAATCCAGGGGAGGTGATGAGATCATAAAGAAAAATAGTATATAGAAAAAGGATGAAGGTCCAACAGAACCCTATGAGACTCTTATGTGGCAACCTGAATGAATATCTAAGAAAAACTGAAGAGAGGTCAGGCAGGTAGGAGTAGAAGCAGGAGAAAACAACTTTCTTTTTAAAAAAATGATTTATTTAATTTTAGTTTACAAGAGGCAGTTCCAGAAACCCTCAAGTTTCAAATTTTCTCCCCTACCTCTCCCCCCCAACCCATGGCAGCATGCAATCAAGTATAGGATCTGCAAGCACTTTCACATTGGACATTAGTCTGGTTGTATAGAAGGGTTGTAACCAATGGAGTGAACAATGGCAAAAAAGAAACAAATCCAAACATGGAAAAGAACGATAGCAGGTAGACTGCTTCAGTCTCCATTTAAACTCTATTCTTTCTAGATCTTTCTCCTAATGTAGATATCTCCTTCCATCCTAAGACTTGTAGAATTGTCTTACAACTGTGAGTTGCTGAAAAGAGTCCAGTTGAAGAAGGTTGGTCATCACACATATGATGTGTCTGTGATTGTGTACAAAGTTTTTCCTGATTCTGCTCTTCTCACTTAGCATCAGTTTGTATAAGCCTGTCCAGGTAAAAATGAAGTCCATCTCATCCCCATTTCTTATAGCACAATAGTATTCCATTACATTCATATGCCACAACTTTTTTAGCCATTCCCCAATTGATGGACATCCCCTTAATTTCCATTTTTTTGACACCACAAAGAGAGCTGCAATATATATTTTTGTACACATCTGTCTTCCTCCCATTTCTATGATCTCTTCAGGATACAACTCCTGAAGTGGTATTACTGGGTCAAAGGGTAAAAAAAAAAGTGACCATTCAGAGTCTAATTGCTCTTGCCTTAACCTGCCTGGATCTGGATCATGGTCTTCTGTGGTGGTGTAATGGTAATTAATTTAGCTGTTCTTAATTTATGGTTAGGTACCTCTTGAAAGAAACAGAAGGTTTGAACTCTGTCTCCTGTTACTGACATAACAGGAAGGGATTGGCTGAGACAGAAGCCAATGTGTGTGTGTGTGTGTGTGTGTGTGTGTGTGTGTGTGTGTAAGAAGAGATCCAGAGACAGAGAGACAGAATCAAGAATGTTCCTCCTGGTGGCTCAAGGTGGAGGGAACTGAATTTTCATAACATCTTGAATCTGGCCTCCTCGACTGGGAACTGAGTTGGAGTTTTCTGTGAGACTAGAATGTGGTGAAGGCTGAAGTTGCCTAGAAGGCCAAAGTGGCTGCTGCTGCCTCGAAGGCCAAGATTTCTTCTGGTTCCTATGGCCAGTCAAACTACTGGAGGACTAAAGAATCATGACTGTGATAAGATTTTGTTTGTTTGTACCTTGCTTGACCCTTAAGTTCCCAGCAACAAAAGTCAAGGTTTTGAGATGTGCTGGACACTGTGAATTTCAGTGTGTACCGGAACTATCCAGAGGACTGGACAAGCACCTGGGAGCTGTCTGTTTCTGAATCCATGTGACAGTTTGGTGGATTCACGGAGGAGCTAGGACCATGGAAGGGGACACAGGGAATCTGAGAGACCACCCTGAGTCAAGATGAAGAAAAGGCCTTTCCTCACATATAGAATACCTGAAGAAACTGAAGTTTACTAGACAACAAGGGGTACAGGGTTTCTATAATTTTCCTTTTTTTCACTCCAAATATAATTTTTTATTTGTTTCTCTGTTTATTTATTCACTCATTCACCCATCCTTCAATCCATCCATTCATTCATTCATTCATTTATTTATTTCTCTATTTATTTATGTATGCATGTTTGTTTATTTATTTATTTGTTTGTTTATTTAGTTAGTTTGTTGTTTATTTATTTATTTGTTTATTTGTGTATGAGAACATTGTGCAGATAGAGAGTGGGCTTTGGATGCATGCAGATCTGATTTTAAATCCCACCTCTGACATATATTGACTATTTAACTATTGTCAAGTCACAGTGTCCTACGCAACCTTTCTTTTGAGAAATAATGATAGCATGTTGATTGCTTCAGTCTCCATTCAAACTCTGTTCTTTCTAGATCTTTCTCTGAATGTTGATGTCTCCTTCCATCCTGAGACTTGTACACTTGTCTTATAACTGTGCATTGCTGAGAAGAGTCCAGTTTATCAAAGTTGGTCATCACACATACTATGTGTCTGTGATTGTGTACAAATATTTCCTGGTTCTGCTCTTCTCACTTAGAATCAGTTTGTATAAGCCTCTCCAGGTGAATATGAAGCCTCTCTCCTCCCCATTTCTTATAGCACAGTAGTATTCCATTACATTCATATACCACAACTTGTTTAGCCATTCCCAGTTGATGGACATCCCCTTAAATTCCAGTTTTTTGCCACCACAAAGAGAGCTGAAAGAAACGTTTTTGTACATATGGGTCTTCTTCCCACTTCTATGATCTCTTCAGGATAAAAAAACAGAAGTGTGTGTGTGTGTGTGTGTGTGTGTGTGTGTGTACACACACACACACACACACACACACACACATATATATATATATATATTATATGATGTAGTCTTTTTGCTAGTATTTTATTTAGAATTTTTGCATCTACATTCATTTGTCAAATTTGTCTGTAATTTTCTTTCTCTGGTTTGTCTCTTCCCGATTTAGGTATCAGTACCATATTTGTCTTTTAAAAAGAATTTGGTAGGACTACTTCTTTTCCAATTTTCCCAAATAGTTTCTAAAGTATTAGAGTCCATTGTTCTTTAAATGTTAGGTGAAATTCACTAGCCAGTAGGAGGCTAGTGAAATTCACTAGCCGTCTGGCCCTGGAGATTTTTCCTAGGGAGTTCATTGATGGCTTGTTCAATTTCTTTTTCTGAGATGGGGTTATTTAAGGAGTTTACTTCCTCTTCAGTTAGTCTAGGCAACTTATATTTTTGTAAATATCCATCCATTTCACTAAGATTGTCAAATTTATGTTCATACAATTGGGCAAAATAATTCCTAATCATTGTTTTAATTTCCTCTTCATTGGAGATACATTCACCCTTTTCATTTTTGATATTCATAATTTAGTTTTCTTCTTTTTTTTCACTCATATTGGCAAATGGTGTATCAATTTGTTTGGCTTTTTCATAATACCAACTCTTAATTTTTTTTTATTAATTCAATAGTTTTCTTGAATTAGATTTTATTAATCTCTCCTTTGGTTCTCATTATTTCTAATTTAGTGTTTAATTGGGGATTTCCAGTTTGTTCTTTTTCTAACCTTTTTATTCTCATGCCCAATTCATTAATTTCCATTTTCTCTAACTTATTCATATATGCATTCAGGGATATGAAACTTCCCGTAAGAACTGACTTTGCTGCATCCCACAAGTTTTGGTATGTTGTCTCATTATTGTCATTCTCTTGAATGAAGTTGCTGATTGTTTCTATAATTTCTTGCTTGACTCACTCATTCTTTTTTTTAAATTTATTTTCTTGGTTACATCATTCATTTCCACAAGGTTTTTAGCTACAAATTTTCTCCCCTTTTTGTCCCTACCCCCCAGCCCAGAACATTGATCCCCATGTAAGATCCCTCCCACAATCTGTTCCCTTTTATGCCCTCCTCCAACACCTCTCTAGCTTTCTAGCAGGGCAGGGGGCTCCACCCTGCCCCCATCCCCGTATGAATTATTTCCCAGTTGCATTTAATTGTATAGCTTTAAATACTAGATTCTTGCAATTCCTCCCCTGTCACCCACTCCCACTGGGAGGAGCAGCAATTCAATACAGGTTGTACCTGTGTAATTACACAGAACATCTCCATGGTGGGCAAATTGTGAGACGTTAATTGTATGTCCCTCCTTCC
>JAQQSW010022236.1:0-10499 GCA_028646575.1 Pseudocheirus occidentalis
AATTCAGCCCCCCTGCGGAGTCCGCAGGCCAGGGGCTCTGAAGCAGCCTGGTGGGGGCCACTGCTGCTGGTTCCAGTAGTTCCCCTCCCCCACTGCTTCCTTGCCCCGGGGGTAGAATGGCCGAACTGCTTTATCCCCCCAATTAAGTTTCAAAGTTTCAGCTTTTACTAACCGTGACCGAAGCTCCCCTCGGGCTGGTGCTTTAGATTTTCTTTGAAGTAGACTCACGCTGTGGCTTGGGCTTGGGAGGCTCCCTGCTCCTCGTGGCCGCCTGGGGCCTTGCCTGGCCACATGGTTTTGGGCTGGCCGTTCTCTGCTCCTCTGCTGTGCGAGCTGCGCCTCTCCATCCTGCTCCTCACGCTTTGGCAGATGTGGGGGTGCTGGAGGCTGTAGAACCACTGCAGGCTGGCTGCAGGGCTCGGCTCAGCTCCTTCCCACCATCCCAGGCCTGGCCGCAGTCTCGGCTTCTGGCTGTTCCAGCCTCCGCTCCGGCGGCTGCGCTGAGCCCCTGCTGCCGAGCTGCCTTCAGTGAGAGCTATGTTCTCTGTATTTTTGTGAGTCTGAGAGTCCTTGACTTTCCTAGACTTTGTCTGGGCTCGTATTTTATGGGTGTTTAGGGTGGCGGTGTGGGAGCTGCGGGACCTTGCTGCTTCTATGCCGCCATCTTGGCTCCACCCCCCAATTGTCAAATTTTCTGTTCAGTTCTGTTTTTTTCAGCAAGAATGCTTGAAAGTTCTCCACCTCATTGAATGACCATAGTTTCCCCTGGAATAATATGCTCAATTTTGCTGGGTAGTTGATTCTTGATTTTAATCCCAGCTCCCTTAATCTTCAAAATATCATATTTCAGGCCCTTTGATCCCTCAGTGTAGAAGCTGCTAGATCCTGGGTTATCTTGATAGTGCTTCCACAGTATTCAAATGGTTTTCTCTAGGAAGCCTGTAATATTTTTTCCTTTAATTAGGTATTCTGGAACTTGGCAATAACATTTCACGGAGTTTTGTTTTCGGGATCTTTTTGAAGAGGTGATTGTTGAATTCTTTCAAGTTCATTTTTGCCCTCTGGTTCTAAAATATCAGGGCAATTTTTTTTGAGGATTTCTTGAAGGATGCTTTCCAAGTTCTTTTTCTGGTCATGGGTTTCAGGTAGACCAATAATTTTCAAATTGTCTCTCCTGGATCTATTTTCCAGGTCAGTGTTTTTTTTTTTTCAAGGAGATATTTCACATTGCTTTCTATTTTTTCATTTCTTTGTAACTGTTTAATAGTATCTTGGTTTCTCATAAAGTCATTAGCTTCTACTTGCTCCACTCTAATTCTGAAGGAATTATTCTCTTCAGAATGCTTTTGAGATTCTTTTTTCATCTGGGAAATTCAGCTTTTTAAGGCATTCTTCTCCTCATTGGCTTTCTCAGCCTCTTTTGCCATTTGAGGTTGTTGACTCTCTTTTCATGATTTTCTTGCAGCATTCTCATTTCTCATCCCAATTTTTCCTCCACTTCTCTTATTTGGTTTTCAAAGTCCTTTTTCAGTTGATGTATAGCTTTTAGGCATTCTTCAAGTGTCTTTGAAGAATTTGGTGTTGGAGTTATGACTGTGTTGTCTTCCTTCCGTTCCATGCTTTGATCCTTTTTGTCCATAAAAAAGGATTCTACAGTTTTATTGCTGTTCTTATTTTGCTTCCTTTTCCTCATGTTGGCCAGTCAATTAATTGTTTGGTTTTTTTTTTACCTCTGTGAAACTCTGCTTCTGGGGAGGAAGCTCTGTTCCAAATTTCTGGGGTTTTCCCAGCTCCCAGAGCTATTAGGGTGGTGTTGTAGCCTCCCCAGCTTTGGCTTGCTGAAAGTGCAGCCCAGGACCACCACTCAAGGCCATGATCCGGATCCAGGCCACTCAATGCAAGAGCAGTTGGCCCTGATCAATCACTTCAGCCCCCCTATGGAGTCTGCGGGCCAGATGCTCTGAAGCAGCCCAGTGGGGGCTGCTGACAGTTCCAGCAATTCCCTTCCCCCACTGCTTCCTTGCCCTGGGGGCAGATTGGCAGAACTGCTTTTCCTCCCCAAATTAAGTTTCAAAGTTTCACTTTTACTTTCACTGACCATCTAATCCTTGTTTGATTTAAGTGAAGATTCCCTCAGGTGTGGTAGATTTTCACTGAAGTAGACTCAAGCTGCAGCTTCAGAGGCTCAGCTCCTCCTGGCCAACCTGTGGCCTGGCTTGCCCAACTGTGGTTTGGGGCTGGTCTGGTTTCTGCTCCAGGCCTGCAGGCCTGCTGGACGAGCCCCTCCCCCTGAGCTGCCCCTCTCTGGTCCCTGTTCCTCATGCCTTGGCAGATGTGGAGGTGCTGGAGGCTGTAGATACTCTCCTCTGAAGACCGGTAGCTGCGCGGCTCGGCTTGGCTCAGCTCGGCTCCTTCCCACTGCTCCGGGCCTGGCCGCGTTCTCGTCTCCTGGCCCACCGCGATGAGCCCCTCCTGCCAAGCTGCCTTCAGCGAGAGATGTGTTTTCTGTACTTTTGTGAGTCTGAGAGTCCTAGACTATGTCTGGGCTCATATTTTATGGGTGTTTACAGTGGTTGTGTTGGAGCTGCGGGGCCTTGCTGCTTCTACACTGCCATCTTGGCTCCCTGAACTTGATAAATCTAAACTCAAAATATACAAGAAAGAAGGTAAGGAGGTGAATAGAATGTTGGAGAAAGTGTATATGATAGACCTCTGGAGAAAATTGAATGGGGATAAGATGGAATATCTTCTTAGTGGTACATGGCACATACACAAAATTGACCATGTACTAGGACATAAAAACCTTACTATCCAGTGAAGAAAGTCATAAATACTAAATGCATGCTTTTCAGACTATAATGCAATAAAAATTATATGTAATAAAGGACTAGGAAAGAATAGACTAAAAGTTAGTCAGAAATGAAATAATTTAATTCTAAAGAATCAGTGGGTCAAATAAGAAATCACAAAAACTATCAGTAATTTCATTCAAGAGTATGACAATAATGAGATAGCATACCAAACTTCTGGGATGCAGGGAAAGCAGTTCTTACGGGAAATTTTATTTCTCTGAATGCATACATGAATAAAATAGGGAAAATGGACATCAAAAAATTAGAAATGCAACTTAAAAAGCTAAAAAAAGAACTATTTATAACTCCCCTATTAAGTAATAAATTAGAAATACTGAAAACCAAAGGAGAGATTAATAAAATTGAAATTAAGAAAATTATTGAATTAATCAATAAAACTAAGATCTACTTTTATGAAAAAAATAAAATTGATACACCTTTAGTCAATTTTATTTTAAAAAAAAGAAAACCAAATTACCAGTATCAAAAATGAAAAGGGTGATTTAACCTCCAATGAAAAGGAAATTAAAACAATAATTAAGAATTATTTTGCCCAATTGTATGCCCATAAATTTGATAATCTTATTGAAATAGATGAATATTTACAAAAATACAAATTACCCAGATTAACTGAAGAGGAAGTAAAAAACTTAAATAACCACATCTCAGAAAAAAGAAATTGAACAAACCATCAATGAACTCACTAAGAAAAAAAAATCTCCATGGCCAGATGGTTTTACAAGTGAATTCTATGAAACATTTAAAGAACAATTGATTCTAATACTTTATAAACTATTTGGGAAAATTGGAGAAGAAGTTCTACCAAATTTCTTTTATGACACAAATATGCTACTGATACCTAAATTGGAAAAGCCAAATTGGAGAAAGAAAATTATAGGCCAATTTCCCTCATGAATATAAATGCTAAATTTTTAAATAAAATAATATTAAAAAGACTATAGCAATTTATTATGAGACTAATACATTTTGATCTGGTAGGTTATACTCCTTGAATTCAAGGCTGGTTGATATTAGGAAAACTATTAGTATAATTAATCATATCAACAACAAAACTAGTAGAAACTATGTGATTATCTCAAGAGATGCAGAAAAGGCCTATGACAAAATACAACACTCGTTCCTATTAAAAAACACTAGAATGTATAGGAATAAATGGAATTTTCCTTAAAATAATAAGTAGCATTTATCCAAAACCATCAGCAAGTATTACATGTAATAGGAATATCAGAATGATTTCCAATTAAGATATAGGGTGAAACAAGGATGTCCACAATTAACCTTCTTATTCAATTTGGTGCTAGAAATGTTAGCTGCAGCAATAAGAGAAGAAAAAGAAATCAAAGGAATCAGATTAGACAAAGGAAAGGCTAAGCTATCACTCTTTGCAGATGATATGATGATATACTTACAGATTCCTAGTGAATCAAGTAAAAAAACTACTTGAGATAATAAATAAATTTAGCATAGTTAAAGGACATAAACTCACATAAATCCTCAGCATTCCTGTACATTTTTAATGAAGTCCAACAGCAAGAAATAGAAAGGGAAATACCATTTAAAGCTACTGTACACACTATAAAATATTTGGGAATCTACCTGCCAAAACAAGACCAGGAACTATATGAACACAATTATGAAACAATTTTCACACAAATAAAGTCAGATCTTAATAATTTGAAAAACATCAGTTGCTCATGGATAAGTTGAGCTGATAAAATAAAAATGACTGTATTACCTAAATTAATTTACTTATTTAGTGCCATGCCAATAAATCTACCAGAAAAAATATTTTATATAGCTAGATAAAATAGTACCAAAATTCACCTGGAAGAAAAAATGGTCCTGCATATCAAGAGAATTATTGAAAAGAAATGCTGGGGAACGTGGCCTAGCCATACCAGATTTAAAACTGTATTATAAAGCAGCAGTCATCACAACTCCTTGGTAATGGCTGAGGAATAGAGTGGTGTATCAGTGGAAAAGATTAGGTACATGAGACACAGCAGTCAACGAATATAATAATCTATTGTTTGACCAATCCAAGGACTCCAGCTTCTGGGATAACAATTCACTATTTGACAAGAACTGCTGGGAAAACTGGAGAGTACTGTGGCAGAAACTGGGCATAAACAAATATCTTACACCATATGCAAAATAAAGTCTAAATGGGTGCATGATCTAGATAAAAAAGCTGGAGACAGCTGTAAGGAATCTGGGAGAGCAAGGAATATTTTACATGTCAGATTTATGGAGAAGGGAGTTTATGAACAAAAAAGAGACAGAATTACAAAATGAAAAAGTGATAATTTTCATTACATTAAACTGAAAAGTTTTTGCACAACAAAGTTAATGTAACCAAGATTAGGAGGGAAAAGGAAAATTGAGAAAGAATTTTTATAACCAGAAACACTGATAAAGACCTTGTTTCTAAAATATAGAGAGAACTGAGTCAAATGTATAAGAATACAAGTCATTCCCCAATTGATAAATGGTTAAAGGGAATGAACAGGCAGTTTTCAGAGGAAGAAATTAGAGACATCTATAAACATATGAAAAAATACTCTAAATCACTATTGATTAGAGAAATGCAAATCAAAACAACTCTGAGGTACCACACCTCACCAGTCAGATTGGCTAAGATGACAAAGCAGGAAAATAATAAATGCTGAAGAGGATGTGGAAAAATTAAAACACTAATGCATTTTTGTGGAGTTGTGAATTGATCCAACCATTCTGGAGAACAATCTGTAACTATGCCCAAAGGGCTATAAAAAAAGTATATACCCTTTGACCCAGCAATACAACTTCTATGGTTGTATCCTGAAGAGATCATAGAAGTGGGAAGACCTATTTGCAGAAAAACATTTATAGCAGCTCTTTTTGTGGTGGCAAAGAATTGGAAATCAAGGCAATGTCCATCCTATCAATTAGGGAATGGCTAAACAAGTTTTGGTATATGAATGTAATGGAATACTATTGTGCTGTAAGAAATGTCGAGCAGGCAGCCTTCATAATAACCTGGAGAGACTTATATAAACTGATGCTGAGTGAGGAGAGGAGAACCAGGAGAACTTTGTACACAATTACAGATACATCATATCTATGACTAATTACTTTGATAGACTGGGCTCCCCTCAGCAATGTAAGGTTATAAGACAGTGTATGTTATAAGACTCGGGATAGAAAGGATATGGAGTTTGAATGCAGATCGAGGCAAAGTACTTGCTGTATGTTTTGTGTTTACTTTTGTTTTGTTCTTTCATGTTGTTCACTCCATTTGTTAGTATTCATCTTTAGAACTTGACTAATGCTTAATGTGAAGGTATTTGTAGAGCCTATATCAGATTGCATGCTGCCATGTGATAAAGGGAGGGGGATAAAATTTGGAACTCAAATGACTATGGAACTGAATGTTGTAAACTAAAGGTAAATAAACAAAATTTAATAAAATAAAATTGAAAGAAAAAAAAAAGATTTGGACCCAAGCTTACCTGACTGCAATCCACCATTCTGACCATTGCTCTACAATCATGCTATTTCTGGAAAAAAATAATGTATACCTTGCATATGTATACTATATACTTCATATATATATACTACCATATATAATGTATATATAATGTATTGCATAATATGGCATTTATTAGGCTGACATATTTGAACTTGCATCATGTAATGTATTATTTATGAATTTTGTTTTGTGCAACATTCTATGTATGCCTATCTATGCAAATGCACATATATGAATACCTCTCATTATATATACCTATATTGTGTTTATGTCTATCTCTGTTTCTCTGTCTCCCTATATACATACATCTATGTATATATCTACGTATGTACATACAGCCACTGAGGATAAACAATGACTTGAACTAAGAATTAATAGAGGGAAAAGAGTAGCCTATATTGTTTTAAGGAAGATTTGTGATATTTTTGAGAATCCATATTTGCCCCTCCCACAAAAACTCATTTTTATTGTTGTTATTGTTGCTTATAATATCAATATACTAGGAGTGATTTTTTATTGAATACCATGTTTTCCAAAGACTAAAATATCAAATTTAAGTAAAAGGCTCAAGTGAAGACAATAAAGTATGATTTCTTCTGAAGTTAAATGGTAGCACATTTACTCATTTTGGTCCTATTAAATATGATGAATAGAAAAATTGGATTTGATAGCTGATTGGAAGAGGAAGGTCAGGGATAGATGGCAATCACTGATTTGAAACATATAAAGTATGAAGCATGTTTTCTCTCCTCCGAGGAGAAAAAGAAAGACAGACGACACAGGGAGGAGCTGTTAGTCTTTGTTTTACATGATAATTTCAGAGTATGTGCTAATTTCTAAACTATGTTTCAACTACTTTTATTTGTTCTCTTAGAGACGATGTCTTTTCTTTCTTTTCTCTTTTATCTAAGGATTCTAACTAGGATTCTGACTCATTTTGTGTCTTATACAAGTATTGCCCATGTTGATAGCAACTGTTTCAGGTTAACTTTGCTGCTCTCTGTGACTGCATCTACAGTGATGGCCTTTCTTTTCAAGCATAGACAGAGTACATAGTTGTCTATAAAGTATGATTTTTATCCTAAGACTTCTATCCAACATTTCTTATTTTGATTCTGCTTAAAATCCTTGTTTTAAGCAGCCAGTATTCTTATTTTGTTAATGCATGTATTACAACAGCAGTTCACAACCTGTGGGTTGTGCCCACTTTGGGAGCTGAGCGACCCTTTCACAGGGGTTCCCTACATCCATCAGAAAACATGTATTTCCGATGGTCTTAGGAATTGAGACACCGCTCTTCTATCTGTCTCTAGGCAGGTGTGCCCACATGCAGATATGCCAACATATGAGTATTAAAGGGTCATGTCATTAGGAATGTTGAGAACCACTGTACTAAAGGAACATGGGAGGCACAAAAAATTTTGGCCTTATTTGCATTTTTTCTAGTAAAAATCAAGCAGATTTCTTCATTTGAAGACTATTATTTTCATTGAATTATAATTTCTTTTCTTATTCCTTGTACTGAGCAAAGTAAGACAGGGTAAAGCCTGGGTTGTTTGACAGAAGGAAAGGAAAGAGACAAAGAAGGTCAGATAAGGCAGCCTACACTACACAGGTAAGAAAGTTGTCAGCTGACAGATTCATCTCAGTCACCAAGTTTGACCAAAGTTGCTTCTTTCCCCCTCAGCTTTAGCCTTTTGGGGATCTAATGACATGCATTCTCCAATGTTTCCTGTCTCACAGGACACTTAACTCATTCTTTTTTTCAGTCCATAATGGGCAACTGAGTATTCATAACTTTCTTAATGTTTTAAATTTGGCTCTTTAGTGTCTTGTGAACATAAATACTAGTGATCAATGACAGATTTGTAAGACTTTGCATGGCATGAACAAGATAGGAAGGGGCATTTCCCTTAAGCTTCTAATTTCAGAAGATTTTCCAGTTGCTTTGGAAATGTAACAGATTCCCCCAAAGTCTTTTTGAATTTTCCCTGCTCCTCCCACATATTATTGTAAATATTATATAAAGTGAGGCCATGTAATGGAAGACCTGTATTCTAGAAGCTTTTTGACATATATTGGTTGTGGGATCCTAGGCAAGTTATAACTTCACAGTACGCTAAGCAGGTTTTTTTAAGACTTGGGTAACTGAATGTATGATTTGTCAGCAATGGTGGGAGGAGTTTCCCTTCTGACATTTTCTTATATGAATGAAATCAGAATTCTGGACAAATAAGATATAATTATGGTGATAATAATAACAACAAAGACAATCATCATAGCAATAATTCTGAAATCGTACTTCATTCCTCATCATGATAGGGAGATGACTCTGGTTCACTAAGACTGGCAGGAACCACTGAGCTGGAAATGCTTAGATGAGGAGTCAATCAATGAGCAGTATTTCTTTCTTTTTTTAAATGTAATAAATTTTATTGGTTTTCTTGTTTACATCGTTCATTTTCATGAGATTTTTGAGATAAAAATTTTTCCCTATCTTTCCCCTACTCCCCCACCCCCAAAACAGCGATCCCACTGTGGAGCCCCTCCCCTGGTCTGCTCTCTAACTTTCTGGTAGGGCAGGGAGGGTCTCCCTATCCCAGCCCCTGTATATCTTGATTCCTAGTTGCAGGTATTGCAGAGGTTTATATTCTAGATTCTTTCGATTCCTCCCTTGTCACCCATCCCCACTGGAAGGACAACCAATTCAATACAGGCTGTGTAGTTGTAATTATACAGGACATCTTCATAGTGGACATATTGTGAAAGTGATCATATGTCCCTCCTTCCTATTCCTCCCCCCCGTTCTGTTCTCTACCCTGTCCCTGTCCCTTTATTAAAGTGTGAGCATCCAGCATCCTTCCCCCAGACACTGCCCTCCCCTCCATCATCACCCCTCTCATCCCCCTGACCCCTAATCTCTGGTGTGGCATTATGCCCATTTTAGAGTTTATAACATTACTTCCCTAAGCCAGACTCAATGAGAATAAATGAAAGTAAAGTTGTAACAGTTATCCCTTACCTCTTCCACACAGGATGATTAGCCCCATTTTGTCTCTCCCTGTTTCCTCTCATTCTACTCCTCTCCCACCTCAGAATTTGCCTTTTAAAGTATCTTCCCTTCATATTCAGTTGATCCTATGCCCTCTATAAACACATATGTACACATGCTCAGATATGTATTCATATGCATATATAGCCTGCTATATAGACATATGTGTGAGTATACATATATATCCATTTTTATTCCCTTCACCTATCCTCATACTAAGAAAAGTTAAATAAGTTACTATTATCATTTTTCCATATTGGCATGTAAATAATTCAAATTTGATAAGTTCCTTATGACTTCTTTCCCATGTTTACCTTCTCATGCTTCTTGTGTTTGATTGTCAAATTTTCTGTTCAGTTCAGTTTTTTCCAGCAAGAATGCTTGAAAGTTCTTCACCACATTGAATGACCATATTTTCCCCTGGAATAATATGCTCAATTTTGCTGGGTAGTTGATTCTTGGTTTTAATCCTAGCTTCCTTAATCTTCAAAACATCATATTCCAGGCCCTTCTATCCCTCAATGTAGAAGCTGCCAGATCTTGTGTTATCCTGATAGTGCATCTGCAGTATTCAAATGTTTTTCTCTTGGCAACCTATAATATTTTCTCCTTTAGCTGGGTATTCTGGAATCTAGCAATAACATTTCTAGGAGTTTTCTTTTGGGAATCTTTTCGAAGAGGTGATCAGTGAATTCTTTCAAGTTCTATTTTGCCCTCTGACTCTAAGACATCAGGGCAATTTTCTTTGAGGATTTCCTTAAGGATGCTTTCCAAGTTCTTTTTCTGGTCATGGGTTTCAGGTAGACCAATGATTTTCAAATTGTCTCTCCTGGATCTATTTTCCAGGTCAGTGGTTTTTTCAAGGAGATATTTCACATTGCTTTCTATTTTTTCATTTGTTTGTATTTGTTTAATAGTATCTTGGTTTCTCATAAAGTCATTAGCTTCTACTTGCTCCACTCTAATTCTGAAGGAATTATTCTCTTCAGAATGCTTTTGAGATTCTTTTTCCATCTGGCAAATTTGACTTTTTAAGGCATTCTTCTTCTCACTGGCTTTCTGG
>JAQQSW010022237.1:0-10499 GCA_028646575.1 Pseudocheirus occidentalis
TATTTATTGTACCCCCTAGCCACTCCATGATAATGTATACATTGAAATTTAGTATTTTAAAAGTAAATAGCTGCTAATGAAGTTTAGTTGGTTCTATTGCTATTTTATTAACAAAACAAGGCAGGTATGATCTAAGCCAAGGAAGTGGTCCTCCAACATTTTGGTCTCAGGACTGTTTTATATTCTTAAAAATTATTGAGGGCTCCCCCAAAAGTACTTTTGGTTCATGTCTATTAACATTTACTGTTTTAGTAATTAAATTAATAAATATTTAAAACATTTACTAATTTAATTACATGTAATAAACACATTACAGGACAGTGAAGTGGGAAAGAGGATAGAGGGCCCAGTTTGGAGTCAGAAGGACCTGAGTTCAAATATGGGTACAAATACTTACTAGCCGTGTGACCCTGGGCAAGTCAGTTAAGCTTGTTTGTTTCAGTTTTCTCATGCGGAAAATGACCTAGAGAAGGAAATGGCAAACCCCTATAGTATTCTTTGCCAAGAAAACCTCAAAAGTAATCCTGGAGAGTCAGATGTAACTGAAATGACTAGAAAACAGCAAAACCCCACTATATTTTAACTTAAATATTATATTTTAATAAAAATACCTATATTCTCCCAAACAAAAAGTTTAGAGATTAAAGTAGCATTGCTTGACATTTTTGCAAATGTGAATTGTAAATTAACTTTGTATCAACAGTGCAAATGTCAATAGATGAAACAAAATTCTACTGTCAAAAGGTTCTTAAAGTATAAATAGATTATCAGAGCATAGAAAGCCATAGAACATAAAATACCAAACTGGATGCATCCTTAGAACATAGAACATCTAATCTACCTTACTCCAACAACATGACTTCACAAATAATGACACTGATATCAGGTGAGGATGAAAAGGGACTAGTCCAAAGTCACACAAATAGTCAGTGACAAAGCTAGAACTAAAAGCGTGGTCTTCCAATTCAGTCTGCTGCAGCACACTGTAATCATGAGGTCCAACAGTAACATTTATAATAAAAATGATTTTACTTCTCTTATCTAGGACCCCTGAGAATTCCTGCTTATTTCCACTGCTTGTACCCCAATGCAAAGTTTTAGCCTTTCACCAACCCATGTATGATAATAGTTTGTATCTGAACCATTCTCGCAACTTTCTCCTTGACAGTGTACCTAGAAATTCCAATCCTCTCCCAGTCTCCTATCTTCTTGTCTTCCCTTTGCTTATAGGAAATAGATACCCCATTAACTTTTACAGGGGATAGAATCCTTTTTTGACTCATCTCTCCTCTAGCCCTGTGGATAGTCCGTTTCTCTGGAGAGAGCAAAGCTTAGCAACTTCAGCTTTGTAGAGTCAGAATTGTTGTGTGATAATATCTAACCATGGTGCTAATTTCTGTCTTTGGGCAGAGAGCACAAGCACCTCTGTTCTTGCTAGGCATCACAATAGAAAACTTTTATGCACTTTTATTCATGTGCTTCATCTTTATGTGCTGTTGCTCGGACGCCGGGCTATATTTACTTAAGAGCACGGATCTCTATTGGACTCTAACCCCTCCTATTGTAACGATAACAGCTAATTTTTAAAGTGATTTAAAGTTGCCAAATACTTCGCAAACTTTTAAATATTTCATTTTAGTATAAACAGTGAAATACATAGGGCAGGTACTACCTTATTTCATGGTATCTGTGAAGAAAAGGGAATTAAATTGCCCAAGATCCTACAGGTAGTCAGTAGGAGGACTGGGGCCTGAACTGAGTTTTCTTTACTCTGAATCTTTGAATCTGAATCCCTCTTTCTCCCTTCTCTCCCAACGTTGGATCATGAACTCTGCACTTTCAGCTAGATTCAAGGCTGGATTGGACTGGATCAGACTCTGGACTAGATTGGACTCTGATTTGGATTTTGTTGGGTTTATTGTGATCTTCCTAGATTTGTGAGGGAAAAAAAGTTACCTCCTGACCTTGCCTTCTTTCTTTTCACATTCTTTTCCTTTCTCTCATAGTACTTACTGGTCATTACCAAGAAGCAACGTTTGACTGACCTTGTTTCTGTCCTGGATTATTGTCAGAAGGAAGACAGTAACTCTCTTTCTCTTGAAGAAAAGAAAGATGGATTCAGGCATGAGAAGTGATGTCTGAGTGAGGTACAAATAGGCTGCCTCCTTTCCTGGAACAGATTCTTTTCCTGGTGGCAGCAGCAGATAGGGGAATATTTATGATTTCAAGAGTCACAGAAATTCATCCCCATGGCTCTGCATTAGATAAATCATACAATTGTCTATCTAGTTCCCAGTGGGACAATATGGAACCCTGGCAGAAATCTTCCTAACAATGAAAGCTGTACAACAATGGAATTGGCTGTCTTATGGGGTAGGTTACCAACACTAGTGATCTTCGAGTAGATGTTAGGGGATTGCTTATGTTGATTATTGTAGAGGGTGTTAATTATTTGAAAATTGTTCAAACTAGATGGATGCTAAAATCCCTTCTGGTTCCAAACACCTATGAATCTATAAATGGAATTGATGGTAAATTAATGAAACTCTCTTTACTGTAAATGCCCTAAAAGAATAAATGAATACATGACAGGGATAGTATAAGTGGATTCCTTCCTCATTTTGGTGGGTGATAGTTGAAATTCCTTCCAATAAATCATTGAATGGGACATCTTATTGGAGACAATGAATTTTTCACTACTGATATCTTTAAGCTTAGGGTCAATGAACATTCCTTATAGTAGAGAGAAACCTGGAGTCAGACGACTTGAGTGGTTATCCTGGTTCTGCTCCTTATTGACTTTGACCAAATCACTGATATCCTCTGATGTCATTTGCTTATCTTCAAAATGAGATGGGTAGACACTGTGGTCTTTAATTTACCTTCCTAGCTTTAAGTCCTTCCTAGCTTTAAGTCCTATGAGCAATGAAAGGATTACTGCTTAAGTACAAGTTGTACTAGATTTCTTCTGAGGCCATTTCTAGTTCTTGAATTTGTAAAAGTGGCCTGTTCTTCTCTGGCTAATTCTATTATTGATGCATCATCCCCTACTCATTGACTTCTCTAGGTCAGAGCAGACTTTCCTGTCTATTCTCTCTAGGCCTTAGTAGTAAAGACCCTTTCTTCTAATAGAATCAGTTTACATTATTATATGAACATAAGTTCCCTACCTAGTCAAAGTGCTAGACAAGAAAGGGAAAGCAGTCCACTTGGTTTCCAAAGATCCTATATCTACAGATGTAGAAGGATTCTCAAACCCTTTACCTGCAGAAGTAAACGTGGAGATGGGGATCCTGTTCTTCTCTTAATGCAAGGAACCAGAGAGAAGCAGAGAAATGGGTTCATGTACCTTGTTTCAGTGGTTGTACTGTGGAAATATTGCAAGAACATTAAGATGGTCAATCAAACGGTATTTATTAAACACCTACTATTTTCTAGGCAGTGTGCTGAGACACGAAGACAATTTGTATCAACCTTTGCTCTTTTTCTAAATTTTAGCCTTAAACATTTATTTTCAGAAAATTTTGAGTTCCAAATTTTCTGCCAACTGTCCCTTCCCCCCAACCCCAAGATGGCATGCATTGTGATTATCCCTTCCTCCAGCCTGCCTTCCCCTCTATCACTCCACCCTGTCCTATTACCATCCCCCTCACTTTCTTGTAGGGTAAGATAGATCTCTATACCCTATTGCCTGTATATCTTATTTCTGAGTTGCATGTAAAAACAATTTTTCACATTTGTTTTTAAAAATGAGTTCCAATTTCTCTCCTTTCTTCCTTCACCACCCACCATCACTGAGAAGGCAAGTAATTAAATATAGGTTATATAAGTGTAGTTATGCAGCACACTTACATAATAGCTGTGTTGTGCAAAATTCACTATATTACCCTCCATCCTAGTCTGCCCACCATTTATTCTATTCTCTCCATTGATCCTGTCCCTTTTCAAAAAAATTTGCTTCTGATTACCCCCCCCCAATGTGTCCTCCCACTTATCCCCTTCCCCCTCTTTTCCTGTAGGGTAAGATACTTAATTGAGTGTGTATGTTATTCCCTCCTTAAGCCAAAACCAATGAGAATAAGGTTCACTCGTTTCCTGTCACCTCTTCCCCTCTGTTGTAAAAGCTATTTCTTCCCTCCTTTACGTGAACTAATTTACCCCATTCTACTCTCCCTTTCTCCTCCAAATATATTCATCCCTGACCCCTTAATTTTATTTTTAGATCTCATTCCTTCATATTCAATTAACCTCTGTCTGTCTATGTCTATGTCTATGTCTGTGTCTGAGTTTGTGTTCTGTGTCTGTGTCTGTGTCTGTGTCTGTGTTTATGTCTAATTTTCTATTCTACTCTGGTCTTTTTAGCAAGAATGCTTGAAAGTTCTCTATTTCATTGAGTGTCCATTTTCCCCTGTGAAATATTATACTCAGTGTTGCTGAGTAGGTGATTCTTGGTTTTAATCCTAGCTCCTTTGACCTCTGCAATATCATATTCCAAGCCCTTCAATCCCTTAATGTAGAAACTGCTAGATCTTGTTTTATCCTGATTGTGTTTCCACAATACTCAAATGGTTTCTTCCTGACTGCTTGTAATATTTTCTCCTTGACCTGGGAACTCTGGAATTTGGCTAAAATACTCCAAGGAGTTTTGAGATTTTTTTCAAGAGGTGATCAGTGAATTCTTTCCATTTTTATTTTGCCCTCTGGTTCTCTAGTATCAGGGCAATTTTCCTTGAGAATTTCTTGAAGGATGATTTCTAGGTTCTTTTTTTATTGTGGCTTTCAGGTGCTTCAATAATTTTTAGATTTTATCTCCTGGATCTGTTTTCCAGGTCAGTCATTTTTTTTCCAATGAAATATTTCGCATTGTCTTTTATTTTTTCATTCTTTTGGTTGTGTTTTATAATTTCTTAATTTTTCATAAAGTCATTATCTTCCATTTGTTCCATTATAATTTTGAAGGAATATTTTCTTCAGTGAGTTTTTGGACTTCCTTTTCCATTCAACCAATTCTATTTTTAAGGCATTCTTCTCACTGGCTTTTTGGACCTCTTTTGCCATTTGGATTAGTCTCTTTAGGAAATCTTTTAATTCTCTTTTAATTGTCTTCAATATTTTTGGGTATCTTTTTCATGATTTTCTTGCATCACTCTTATTTCTCTTCCCAATTTTTCCTCTATTTCTCTTACTTGATTTTCAAAATCCTTTTTGAGCTCTTCCATGGCCTGGAGGTTTTGGATATAGAAACTTTGACTTTGTTGTCTTTTTCTGGTTGTATGTTTTGATCTTCTTTGTCAACAAAGTAAGGTTCTGTAGTCAGACTTTTAAAATACTGTTTGTTAATCTTCTCAGCCAAATACTTGAATTTCTAATTCTTCACTAAGTTAGGACTCTGCTTCCACTGTGTAGGGTGTCCTGTCCCAAACTTCAGGGGTTTTGTACAGCTATTTTCATAGATACTTCTAGAGACCTGTAAATTTTCAGTTCTTCCAAGGTGGTATGAACAAAGGAGGTGTTTACTCCTTTCCTGGCCTGTGCTCTTGTCTGTGAGTGACCACAAGCACTCTTTTTCTTGCTTGGAATTGTGAGGACAATTCCCTCTCTACTGCAGCCACAAACTCTGCCACATTAGTGTTCCTCCTTGTCTCTGGACTGTTACCAAGATCCAAGCACAGGCAAAGCAAGAGAATCCTGCCTCAGTACCAGCAAAGAGAGCCCTGTGATTTCTCTCTGATCAGCCACTCTATTCCCATATCATCTGTGGACTGGGAGCTCCAGCAGCAGCTGCTGCTGCTGCTGCTTCCACCACCACCACCTCCAAAGCCCCAGGACTGAGGCAGGACCATGCTTCTCTCTCACCCCGTCCAACAGAATTTTCCCACGGACCACAATGCTGTCTTTGGCTTTTGTGCGCTGAAAAGTCTAAAAACCACCACAGCTGCCAATGTTTTAGTCCCCTGAAACCTGCTCTAACCCTGTCTATGCTGCCAAGGCCCACACTAGACTGTGCTGGGCTCTCAGATTGGTGTGATAGACCCTCCCTGTCAACATTTCAGGATGTCTTGGACTGGAGACTTTTTTCAGTCTACCATTTTGTGGGTTCTGCAGCTCTAGAGTTTGTTTAGAGTCATTTTTATACATATTTGAAGGGGTTTGGGGAGAGCTCAAGCATGTCCCTGCTTTTACTCCAACATCTTGGCTCCTCCCCACTAAATTTTTTTATTTTAGGATCAAGAGGGAACCAGTGGAATTTAGTGACTGTGAGAATGATGTGGTCAGATCTATATCCAAAAAAAAGTCATTTTAGCAGTTATGTGTAGGGTGTATTGGAGGAGGAAGAAATCTGAGACAAGGATACATGTTAGGAGGCCAGTGAGTAGCTCTCGTGAGAGATAATAAAACTGGAACTAAGGTTGTGACTGCATAAGGAATAAGAAGGGAATGAATGCAAGAGATGTTGTGAAGGTAGAACTAGCAAAATCTGACAAACAAATGACTAAGTAGGAAAAGGATAATGAGGAGTCTAGGATGGTGCTGTGGTTGTGAAGTTCTGAAGCTGTAGGAATGGTGATATTTTCAATAAAAATAGAGAAATTCAGAAAAAATGATGGGTTTAGAGAGAATGGTCTACTAAATTTTATTTTGGACATGTTGGGTTCATGATATCTATGGGACTTCCATTCTAAAGTGTCCAAAAGACCACTGGAAGATGCAGGTCTGCAGCTCAGGAGAAAAAACAGAACTAGAGTCATCTGCATGGAAATGATCGTTGCTACCTTTAAGCATAATGTAGTTTTCTTGTTTCTATCTCTTGTCTTTGTTAGTATTTGTTATTATTTTATCTGAGATCTGAGTCATAAGCTGTGACTCTTGTTTTATTTAGAGTTACTTGATATACAGTAGTCTATTGAATCTCTTCATTTTTACTTTGTGTCTTTATGCTATAAACGTATTTCATTTATGCAACAAATTATTGCATTTCGTTTCCTCAACCATTCCTCTAGTCTTTTTCCTTTTATTATGGAATTTAATTAGTTCACATTTAGGGCTATAATAGCTAAATTTTTTTCCTTCCAATAATTGAATAACAACAACAAAAGCAACAACTATAAAAATGAAAATGTATACAGTGTTTTATTGTTTGCAAGGTTCTTTATATATTTTATCCCACCTGATTCTCACAATAACAGTTTATTCATATGCCACAATTATTCCCATTTTATAGAAGAAACTGAAGCTGAAAGAAGTTAAGTGACTTCACTGGGTAACACAATAAGTGTCCAAGGCTGGATTTAAACTCAGATATTTCCAAATCTAAATCTAGGGCTTTAACTGCTATGCAACTAAGCTGCCTAATTATAAAAAATGAAATGCATAAATGATAAAGAAAAAGACAAATAATAGGATCACACACACATAGAGGAGAAATTTTGGATGACTCTCCATGGAACCCTTCTGACTCCATGGAGAAGCTTTGTTTATTTCAACTTTAGCAAAGCATTTGACAGTCTCTCATGATAGTGTAAAGACGTTTCATCAAGGAGTTCCTTAATCAACATGATGAATTTGCAAGGCAATGCACCTTTATTGGGACTAGATGAACATCTCCCCAAAATTTCAGTAGTTGAGGCTTCAACAGAGATGAATTTACAATCTTTGAGTTGGAATGGATTCTTATCAGAAGAGCTACTCTTTCATTGGCTTATGAAAATAAATTTTGATTGAAGACTTTGGAGAGATAAATTTTTGCCCATTTGCCCTAAGAGAGGAGCTTCTGAACCTTAGTTCTCTAGGTAATAGAAGGAGCAGGGATTCCCAGGCAGTATGTCTTAGAATCTAAATAAAGATAGGAGATTTCATGAGCAACAGAAGTTGGAAGTGTAACCATAAGTTAGAGCCTTCAGGAACTTTACCCAAATTTGAATTCTTTATATCTTCTCATAGATTTCTTTATATCACTTCCATTTTCCTCCTAACATGAAGCACTTATAATTTCCTTTCCCCAAAACTAGAATGTATGTGAGACTGTGTCCAGATAGCATACACACGAGACCATGCCTCTCCCATTGGCAGTGTAGCCTTCAGACATAGCATAGATCATGGCATCTACAATCATTTTTTTTTCTTTTGGGGCTTACTTACTTTCTCAAACCTGCCCTCATTCAGAAGGTCTGTTCCCCATCCCCCCAAAAGGGTGTGATCAGCCATGACCACACCCGTGGCTAAAAATCACTATTCTCCACTTCAGAGTCTTAAGAATAATGCTGTTAAGAAGGTAATGCCTTCCTAATCCTGATCCCCCAGTGACATGTTTCTTATTTAAACAAAATTAGTTACCATGGCATCATTCATTCTTTTTTTAAAAGTTAGCTTTTTATCATTAAAAATCTGTCTCTTTTTCACTATACTCCCACCCCTGCCATACAACTGAACATCAAAGAAAAACAAAACCCTTGTTATGCACATGTATAGTCAACCAAAACAAATTTCTTCATCTCCCATGTAAAAAAAAATTGTCTACTCTGTACTCTGAGTTCTTTGTCTTTCAAATAGGACCACCACTTTTATTCAATATTATACTAGAAATACCAGCTATAACAGTAAGAGAAAAAAAGAAACTGGGGGAATATTAAAAATGATTTTAATGTAATTGGGGAAAATAAAATAAAAAATTAAATACCCTTAATATGAAAAACAGTACGTTTACTTTCTAAGGAAAATGGTTTCTTTAAAATAATGTTCATTTTGTATACACATGTCCATGTGGTTGACTAAAAGCAGCTAAATGGGATTAGGGTTGTCCTGGGACGTAGAAAAGAGAAAGAGAGAAACCTTGTTTTTAAATCTCCAGGAATTTCTTTGGCTGAAAGTTCGAGACAAACCAAACAGATTGTTATTAAAACCATATTCTCAACTTCTACCAAAACAGAGAAGAGCAAATGAATGTCAATCTAAATTGAACTAAGCAGTGGATTTCTGGAAGGAAGAAGGATTTTTCATAGGAGAAGTTTTTTTTCTCTAAGTCCCCTCTGAGGAAGTTGACCTGGAATAAATCTTCCTTTCTATTATTCTTTCAGTGCAGGTTCCAAAGATCTTTATTCTTCACTTTTCTCACAGAAGGATGGAATGTAGGTAAATGACTGAGGGGAAAGTCACTCCCATAGAGACATCTAATGGAAGGAACTGGGAGAGAATCTTACTGTTCCAAAGATAGGACAGGAAGGAAGGAGGGGGGGGGAGAGAGAGAAAAATAGAGAGACAGAGAAAACCTAATTTTCCTCTTCAGCCAAAACACTCCAGCTCCCAGGAACTCTGGAAGTTAGATTTTTTTCCTTGTCAAATTTTGGTGATTTCCAGTGCTATTCCTTCTACCTTGTAGAAGCTCTTTAATGGTGTCAGTGGACATGGATAGATAGTTTTCTCCATTCTCTCCATTTTCACTTTAAAATCCATTTGATTGGATTGGTAAATCTTCAGGAAAATAGATTTGTATCATTTCAAGTAGATTCAATCCAAGAAACATTTAGTAAAATCCTACTTTGTGCAAGACACTGTTCTAAATACTTGAAAATACAAAGACAAAAACAAATTCTTTCCTTCAGGAATTCACATTGTTTAGAGAAGATCCAATACACACACACACACACACACATATACATATACATATATATATATATATATATATAATTAAGTAGGCAAGTACATAGCATATACAAAGTAATGCATTACTCGTTAGCTATACATGGCTAAGAGTTCATTTCCCCATTTTTTACCTGATCCAGAAATTAAAATTCTATTCTCTGACCACACCTTTGTTTGTTTGTTTGTTTGTTTGTTTGTTTGTTTGTTTTTGGTTTTTGGTTTTTGGAGGGCAATTGGAATTAAGTGACTTGCCCAAAGTCATATGGCTAGTTAGTGTGTCAAATGTCTGAGGCTGGATTTGAACTCAGGTCCTCCAGGGCCAGTGCTCTATTCACTATGCCATCTAGCTGCCCCCCAGGATCTTCTTTGAATTCTCATTTCTTTCCAATATCTTTACTTCCCTTCTGAAATTCATGCCTGCAATCAGCTGCAACAACGAAAACATCTTTACTTAGTTTCTTCTTTCAGATGTTGCTAAGAATTAGAACAGGCAGTGAGATTTGTGCCAAAGTGAATCTCTAGTACTGTATATAAATCACTGGTTTCCACAGATCTTGGCAGGTTCTCCCTGATGTTCTGAATCTATTCCCCAGGGGGATAGAAGATCTCTCTCTCTCTCTCTCTCTCTCTCTCTCTCTCTCTCTCTCTCTCTCTCTCTCTCTCTAGAGAGAGAGACAGATAGTGACATAGAGAATTCTCTTAGCAGGAAGTGACTAAGTATACCAATTTAGGGGGCGGAGCCAAGATGGCGGCGTAGAAGCAGCAAAGCACCACAGCTCCCACACAAACACACTAAAAAACTCATAAAATGGGACGCTAAACAGATTTTCAAGCTCCAAAACTCTCCACAAGACAGAAAG
>JAQQSW010022238.1:0-10499 GCA_028646575.1 Pseudocheirus occidentalis
ATTTGGAATAAGGGAGTTGAAATGACTTTCCCAGGATCATGCAGGTTACACAGTAGTAGAGTTAGGATTTGAAAATTGGCTCTTTGACTTTAAATCCAGTTTTTTTCCACTGTAGCTTCATCACATCACATTTATGTAAAGCAATTTCTTCAGCTGATGTATAACTATTTTATTTCTTTTTTTTCTAATGTATTACTATTACTACAAATAGATCTTTTCCTCTTTCTTTGGCCTTTGTGACTGTATATAAAGTGATCTTATTTCCTGGTCAAAGATTATGCACATTTTAGTAACTTTTCTATCATAGTTCCAAATAGATGTCCTGGCTGGTTTTAGACCATTTCACAACTTCCGCAATGATGTTTTAGTTTGCCTGGAATGGTCTGTTCATGAAACCATACTGATTCTAATGACAACCTCTGATAAAATAGCTAGTTCCCGAACAGATCTGTGCTCAAATCTTATCTTTGCCACACACATGACCTGGGGTAATTCACTTCACATCCCTGAGCTTCATTTTGGTTTCTTCATTGGTCATATGAAGAAGTTGGACTAAGTGGCTTCTAGAGCTGAAAAGCACCTTGAAGACCTTCTATACCTATGAATCTGTAAAAGATCAATTAGTTAATTAATCAAGCATCCTTTTTATCAGTATGGACTATAATTTTACCAACAATTGAAATCAAGTTCATGTCCTCTCTTCTCCCTCTTTCTTTTTTTTCCCCGTAAAAGTACAACTTTCTTTAATCCTGTGCTACTTCTCCAAGTCGCCAAAGATCTCTCAAAAGATTACTGACAAAGGCTGAATCATCATAACTGCCAATGTTTTTGGTATCCTAGGATGTGTTCACCTGGGCTTGGTGACTGGATCTCATCAAGGAGCAGCAGATGCTCTTTTCTATACAATCATTCCCTTTGGTAGAGAAAACAGATATACAAAATAAGAGCTGAACTACATTGAGTACTTTCTGCCAGGAAAGCAATACAAGCTGTAAATGTTTGGTGCTGGTTACAAAACAAAAGGAATTAAAAACAAGATGTGCTAGAGAGCAAAACAAACAAGAGCCATAGCTGCAAACATGAAAAACTTGAAGTTGTCCACAAAATGAATTGAAACAGTTGCCTATATGTTTGCTGCCAAATATGTTCATATGTATTTGCTACATATATCATAAATGACAGTTTACTATATATTTTAAAGCACTTAAATATTAAAATTCACATAGAGTTAAAATAAGGAGATAGAGAAGAATTCATTCCTCAGATTAGGAGCCATAATAAAAGTGGCAGTCATGATCTCAGTCAAGTTCATGGTAAAAAACAGTCTAGATCAGTTGGAAAACTACCACATACTTGAAAGCAACAAAGTTATAGCAACTTTACATGTACCAAATGGCATAGCATACAAATAATTAAAATAAAACGCTAGAAAAATTACGTAGCAAGAACGTAATTGTTAGTAAATCCAATGTGTATCTTTTTAACTTAGATAAATCTAACAGAATCAAGATAAAATAAGGATATAAAATATGCAAAAAAATTAAATATGCTAGAGCTTTGGTGATTGTTGAATAGAAATCATAAACTGCATACTTATTTTTTTAATCTGTTTATTCTCATTTTAGGTGTTTTTAAAATTCAGTTATTAAAATTGCCTTAATTGTATTTTGTGGTTTATAAGTGTTCGTTGAATTTTTTTAAGAAAAAAAAACTTGAACTCCTTGGACTAGCCCAGATTTAACTGTAGACCTTTAGTATTCATGAAGCACCTTTTTTTAAAAAAAATTATTTGTTTATTTCTAGTTTTCAGCATTGATTTCCACAAGATTTTGAGTTACAAATTTTCTCCCTTTCTTTTCCCTATCTCCACCCCCAAATAATGAGCCTACTGAATATCCCTTCCCTCAATCTGCTCTTTCTTATATCCTCCCCCATGCCTGCTCTAACTTTCTAGTAGAGCAAGATGGATTTCTATAGCCCAGTGCTATAGAAACATAGAAATTTTCTATATTGTGCCTGTATATCTTATTTCCCAGTTGCATGTAAAATAAACAATTTAAAAATATTTGTTTTTAAAGCTTTGATTTCCAGATTCTTTCCCTTCTTCCCTCCTTACCCACCCCCACTGGGAAGATAAAGCAATTTAATAGAGGTTGTACATGTGGAGTTATGAAGAACATTTCCATAGTAGATATATTGTGAAAGACTAATGATATTTCCATCCATCTTGTCCTGCCCCCCCACACATACTCTATTTATTACTTTGACCCTGTCCCTTTTCAAAAGTGTGTGCTTCTAACTACCCTTTCCCCCAATCTGCCCTCCCTTCTATCATTCCCCCTCTTATCCACTTTCCCCCTATTTTCCTGCAGGATAAGATACCCAATTGCTTGTGTATGTTATTCCCAAATTCACTTAGAATATGGTTGATCCATTCCCTTTTGCATTCCTGTTATTGCCCTCCATTGTAACAGTTTCCTCTTGCCTCTTTATATGAGATAGTTTACCCTATTCTATCTTTGCCTAACTCTTTCTCTCATTATGTTCCTCTCCCACCTCTCAATTTTATATTCTAGATATCCTTTACTATTCAACTAATCCTGTGCCCTCTGTCTATGTATACATGTATACATATGTACACACATTCACATATGCATTTATATACACATACACCCTCTATATAAACATATATGGATGTATACTTACATACATAGTATATATGTATATGTGTATATCTGTATATATGTATACGTATGTGTGTGTATACATGCACATATTCCCTTCAACTATCCTCATACTCAAAGAAGTCTCATGAGTTACAATGATTGTTTCTCCATGTTGGAATGCAAATAGTTCAACTTTAATAAATTCCTTATGATTTCTTTTTCCTGTTTACCTTCTCATGCTTCTTTTGCTTCTTGTATTTGAAAGTCAAAATTTTGGTTCAGCTCTGCTTTTTTTTGCATCAAAAATGCTTGAAAGTCCTCTATTTCATTGAATGATCATATTTTCCCCTGAAACATTATATTGTTTTTCTGGGTAGGTGATTCTTTGTTTTAATCCAATCTCCTTTCACCTCTAGAATATCATATTCCAAGCCCTTTGATCCCTCAATGTAAAAGCTGTTCTGATTGTGTTTCCACTATACTCAAATGGTTTCTTCCTGACTGCTTATAATATTTTCTTCTTGACCTGGAAACTCTGGAATTTGACTATAATATTCCTAAGAGTTTTCTTCTTGGGATCTTTTTCCAAGAGGTGATCAGTGAATTCTTTACATTACCATTTTGCCCTTTGGTTCTAGACTATCAGGGAAATTTTCCTTGACAATTTCTTGAAAGATGATGTCTAGGCTCTTTTTTTGATCATAGCTTTCAGGTAGTCCAATAATTTTTTAAAATGAGCTCTCCTGGATCTATTTTCCTGGTCAGTGGTTTTTCCAGTGAGATATTTCACATTGCCTTCTATTTTTTCATTTGTTTGGATCTATTTTATAGTATCTTGATTTCTCATAAAGTCATTAGCTTCCATGTGCTCCAATCCAATTTTGAAGGAATTATTCTCTTCAGTGAGTTTTTGAAATTCCTTTTCCATCTGGGCAATCATCTTCATTCATTGTTCTCTTCATTGGCTTTTTGGGCCCCTTTTGCCATTTCAGTTAGTCTATTTTTAAGGTGTAATTTTTTCAGTATTTTTTGTGTCTCCTTTGGTAGGCTGTTGACTTGCTATTCCTGATTTTCTTGCATTATTCTCATTTCTCTTCATAGTTTTTCCTCCACTTCAAAATCCTTACTGATTTTCAAAATCCTTCTTGAGCTCCTCCATAGCCTGTAACAAGTTCATATTTTTCTTGGAAGATTTTGATTGCAGGAGTTTTGCCTTTGTTTACTTCTTCTGTTTCCATGTTTTGATCTTTTTTGTCCCCCCAAAAAGATTCTGTGGTCTGATTGTGCTTCCTCTGTTTGCTTGTCTTGCCAGCCAATTACTTGACTTTTGAGCTCTTTGCCACAGTAGAATTCTGCTTTCAGAGTGGAGAGCTTTGTCCCAAATCACTAGAGTTTTCTCATATGTTATCAGAAGTCTGAGGAGCCATCACTACAGCCATCAAAAGCTCTGTCACAGTAGTGTTTCTCACCCCAGGATTACCACCTAAGACAGTGACCCAGATCCAAACAGGTCAAAGCAAGAACAGTTACCTTCCAAATGGTCACTTGGTCCCCCTATGATATGCAGGCTAGGAGCCCTGGAGACAGCCATGTTGCAGCAGCTGCAGGTGCCACACCTCCATGACCTCTTGCCTCATGTGCAGTGGCTGGACTGTCACCCAGTTCCAACAGAGTTCCCCACTGACCTTTTACTTTCTCTTTGGCGTTTATGGACTGAGATGTCTGGAAACCACCCAGCTGCCAGTGATTCACTCTCCAAAAGTCTGTTCTATCTGGTCTGGGGCACTCCTCAGAGCCACCCTGTGCTTGGTGCAGCTCATGCGGGACTGCTCTTGGCTCCCAGTGAGGTGTGATTGGCTCTTCCTGCCAGCCTGCTGGGCTGTCTTTAATGGGAGATTTGTTTTTCTCTGTCACTTTGTTGGTTCTGTAGCTCTAAAATTTGTTTAGAACAATATTTTACAGGTATTGGATGTGGTTGTGGTGGGAACTCATGGAATTTCCTGCTTCTACTCTATTGTATTTGCTCCACCCCTGTATAATTATTTTTTTGTCGTTGAATGACTCTTTTTCCAAAACTAACATATATTATGGCATCATAATGTGAAAATTGGGATGGTTAGGTGGTGCAGTGAATAGAAGACTAGCCCTAGAATCAGGAAGACCTAAGTTCAGATCTGGACTCAAGATACTTAACTTATCTGTGTGACGTTGTGTAAATCACCTAATCCCAATTGCCCTGTCCCACCCCCTCCAAAACAACAACAACAAAAAGAATGTGAAAAGAGATGTAGAAAGACAGAAATATAAACATATACTTTTACTCTATAATGTAATATTTCTATCAGTTATGAAAATGTGTCAATAGTTACAGATCTAAATTAAAACTGAATGATCATATTAAAATTAATGTCAGTTCATTAGCAAATTAAATAAGCAGTAATAACTATGTTAAAGAAAATTAAACCAATGAAGCAACATACTAAAGTTCATGTGATATAGCAAAGTAATCCTTAAAAGCAAAATGTCTCTTCAAACATTCATTAACAAAAAGGAGAAAGAAAAGCTATTGGTTTAAATTTGTACCTAAAATATCAAGAAATTCATCAAACACAAGTATAAACACAGTAATTTTGAAAACCGAAGAAAAGCAAGAAAATTAAAGGCACAAAAAACTATTGAAATGACAAATAAAACTCAAGCAGGTTTTTGAGCAGAAGAGTAACATAGATAAATCATTAGTAAATCTGATTGAAGGAGAAAGTGGAGACAGTGGGAGAAGACTGGGAATGATTTAGGAAAATCAAATCACCAAAATATAAAAGAAAGAAATGAGAATTTACAACTAATGGACATGAAAAAAATATTACAAATTACTATACAAAATTATATGACAACAAAACCAAAAGCTTTAATTAAATGATTGGATATTTACAAACATTGAAAATACCCAGATTAAGGAACAAAAATGCAAATGATCTCTGGTTTCAGCAGTATAAGCTCCTTAGGTGGGTACTTCTTTCATTGATGTAGATTCTGATTCATTGATAATTTCATAGATAAGTTCTTTTGAGTTACTTGTGGATTGTAGAATCTAAGAGATTTATGCAGAGTGACTCATCTGGGGTCAGAATAGGGCTGTAAACATTTCTTTCTGATGTTAGTCCCAAGGCTCTATCCATGTTGACTTGCTTCTCTCAAGATTAACAATATGGGAATTAGAAAATCTGGACAACCAGAAACCAGAAATTCAAATAAAGCAAGCCATAAATGAATTTTCAAAGAAATATCCTAATCCAGATGGATTGATAAGAGGATTCTAGGAAATATTGGAAAAAACCTAATTCTCCTATACTAAATAAACTGTAAAAGCAGGGAATAGTGATACATTATCAGACTCCTTCTGTAAGATAAATATGGCATTGATTTGAAAAATGAGGGAGAATTACAGTCAAAAAACAAATATAGACCGGTATCAATAAATCAATACACATTTATTAAATACTTATGATATACCAGTCTGCAGGTTATTTCTATAGAGAATTAAAAACAATAATACAACTGACTAAAAGACAGTTTTCTGAGTTAGTTTCAAAGGACTGAACCAGAGACTGTGAAGAGAAGGTGGTTGCAACAAGAGCCTTGGCAGAGAGACTGTGGTGCCTCTAGAGGCCTTGGTTGATGATGGCTTGGCTGCCCTAGAATGTGGCTTGGGCACCTTGAGGAAAGAGCTCATAGATATACAGCCAGGATAGTTTCCCAGAACTCAGGTTCTGGGACAAAACAATTTATCCTCCTCCTTAAAGGAGATTTATCTTGAATTAGCTAAACTTGGTCAAGGGTCTCGTTTGAATGTAAGCAGATGGTAGCTGGTTTATATAGTGTAGTGATTATCACATGAAAGGTTTGAAACCAAAGGGAAAAGAGGAAAGTAGAGAAAACTTTCCCTTTTGTGTGAAGTGTGAGCTCAGAATGGATTGCATTCCAGCATGTACAATCCTTCTCTATTTTCCAGCATCCACTCAGGGACCTGATCTTCCTAGCATAAAATGTTCTCTCTCTCTGAAACGGTCCAAGAGCACTTTGAATGTCCACTTTGTCTCCATGGCTTCCCACCTTCTATTACTTGTCTGTTTATGTCCTAGTCTACCTAGAAAAGTAAGTAAAATTCCTGTGGGCCGAGAATGAGTAATTTTTGAGTGTTACTGATCTCTACTGTCCAGCCCAGTAGAGCCTTGTACATTACTCCTTGGAGCTCCCATCTGGTAATGTCTGTGTCTCCATCAACATTGGTGTTACATATACCTACATTAAAAAATACATTTGGAATAAACAATGATGGCACAATGGTTATAAAAATGAAGTAACAGAACTTAAATTATTTCAATTCTGTCAATCCATGTGTCCTCATGGCATTTTTTTAATTTAAAATTAAAAACAGAGAAATAGTTACTTATGAGGCATATTTTATAAGTGTACATCTTAGTTTATATGTGAAAGATTTCACTGAATTTGCATATATTGCAAATAGAAATTCATTAATATTTTAATGTTAATTGTTTTGAAACTAAAAAAAAGTCAGAAATTTTTACCATGTGTAGTAGAAGCTTATGGTGAATTTTCTGATGAAGCTATGTTAATGAATTGATTTGGCTATGGAGAAATTTGGAAGCCTCTAGAATTGATTCTAATGAAACAATGATGTGGACAGTATTACAGTTAATGGAATTCATTGTGGAATGGAGTTTTTATAACTCTCCCCTAAATTTATTCTTATTTTTAAGACTGTTCCTATTTGTTTATGTTATTTCATATGAAAAAATCTTTTCAAAATTAAAATTAATAAGAAGCGTGCTTCAATCAGCTAAAGATAGATTGAAAAGTCTAACTTTACCAATTAAACATATTGAACATAACTATGCTATTGATTTTTATGGTCATCCACAAATTGGCAGAAATTAAGGCTTAAAATGGGAAATAAAATATTATTATTCATTATCATGACAGATCAATGTGTATGTACAAATCCCCTCCCTTAAAATAGGCTAATATAATAAAAATATTGAGTTATTACTATTTCCCCCTTTCTGTACTATGATGTTTATTTTATTATTATTTCCTTCATGGGAATGATTACATGAAGTTCAATAGAATTTTCACTGCTTATTTTTCTTTTATGACCATTGTTATTATTATTATATGTTTCATTTCATGCTTCTTTCTGAAAATAATGTTACATAGGCAAGAGGGTGTTAAAAATGAACCATTCCAGGTTAGCATGAAAAATAATGAGTTGTTTTGGACATGTTGAGCTTGAGAGGTCTATTGGATACCCAGTTTGAAATGTGTAATAGGCAGTTGGTGATGCAAGTCTATAACTAGCAAATATTGAAACAAATTATTATATGATACACAAGCAAAAAGTTTATAGCCATAAATTCTAAAAAATTCCGTGAATTATATTTTTGAGTAGAAGTTTAGTTTCTAGAAAATGAAAACAATGAACATGATCAATTACATAAAAACAAAAATCTATAAAATATATCAGTAATATAACAATAAATTTTGAAAAGCTTTAGCAAAATATATGATTTCACACAAAAAGCCCTGAAACTCATCAACATAGAAGGTCTCTTATTTTAATATTGTAATCAAATTAAAAAGAATAACTATTGTTTGGGAGAGACAGTGTATTGTGGTTGACAAAGTGTTGGACTTGGAATGAGAAAAGACCTGGATTCTAATTCTGTCTCATACACTTACTAGCTTTGTGAATTTGGGCAAGTCATTTAATCTCTTTAATTCTAATTTTCTTCCTCTGTAAATGAGGATTTACAGGAATAATTACAGGAACAATAGCACTACAACTTAGAATTGTTGGAAGGATAGCATAAGATCAAGAGATAATGCATGTAAAAGGCTTTGCAAACCTTAAAATGCTTTATCAGTATAGAAATATATGCTTATATACACACATATAAAATACATATAATTACAGACATTATACCTGTATATATTCATTATATACACAAATTTGTGTATAAAATACATATGCACACATGTATCCATATAGATGTCTCTTCATATACAATTTTCAGTGAAGAAATACTCAAAGCTTTTCCTGTAAATATATAAGGGTAAAGCACATGATATGGTCATTTACTTAGAAAACACTAGAGAATAAACTAATTGAGGTGATTATTGCTTTCAATAAAAGAATAGAAGAGAAAATAAATCCAGATCAAGTTTTAGCATCTCTTTGTCACAATAAAACCAAACCAAGACAACAACAACAAAAACCCAAAGGAGCAATTGATAGGAAGAGTATTTTAATAAAAATAACCACAAAATCTCAGATACATTTGGGAGTTATCTTACCAAACATACTTGTGTCTTATATGTTTGCCATTGTAAAACACTCTACAGAAATACTTTGTAAAACATTTGCATTTCTTTTAATATTTGCCAATTATATATAAGAATATTTTTAATGTTCTTTTTTGAAAATTTTAATTTCAAAATTCTTTCTATCCCTCTCATCCCTTTTCTACACACTGTGAAGGCAAGCAATATATCTATTACACATGTGAAGTCTTTCAAAACATATTTCCATATTAGCTATGTTGCAAAAGAAAGAACAAACACATGCACGCAGACATACACACAAAAGAGAAAAATAAAATTAAAAAAAGTATGCTGCAGTCTGTATTCAGAATTCATTAGTTCTCTCTGGTGCTAGATAGCATTATCTTTTGTCATGGATCCTATGGAATTGGCTTGGATCATTACCTTGATCAGAGTAGCTAAGTGTTTCACAGTAACTGTGTATAATATTCTTCTGGTTCTGCTTACTTCACATCATTCTTCTGAAGTTTTTCTGAAACTGCCTTGCTTGACATTTCTTATAGCACAATAATATTCCATTACAATAATATACCAGAACTTATTCTGCCACTTCCCAACTGATGGGCATCCCCTTAATTTCCAATTCTTTGCCATAGCAAAAAGAGCTGCTATAAATATCTTCGTACAAATAGGACCTTTCCCCTTTTCTTTTATCTCTTTGGGATATTGATCTGACAGGTACATTTTTCCATGTACTTGTGATATCACGTTTTATGTCTAAAGCATTTATTCATTTTGACCTTATCTTGGTATACTGTGCAAGATATTAATCTTTGCTTAGTTTCTTCAAAACTGCTTTCCAGGTTTCCCAACAATTTTTGTCAAATGGTGACAAAAGCCTGGATCATTGGGTTTGTCAAACATTAGATTATTAGTCATTTATTGCTATGTATTGTGTACCTCATTTATTCCACTGATCTGCCACTCTATAGCTTAGCTGGTAAC
The DNA here is from genome assembly GCA_028646575.1 of Pseudocheirus occidentalis. Taxonomy (NCBI): domain Eukaryota; kingdom Metazoa; phylum Chordata; class Mammalia; order Diprotodontia; family Pseudocheiridae; genus Pseudocheirus; species Pseudocheirus occidentalis. Next base: position 10,014 of record JAQQSW010022238.1, read on the forward strand.
AGATTTTTTTCATCATTACTTCTTGGAAATACAGTTTGAAGTCTGGTGCTGATATTCTGTCCTCCTTCACACAATAGATTATTTAATCCTTTTGTGTGTTTCTGATGTTTCTTGTAAACAATATTTTGTAAGATTCGGGTTTCTATTTCATTCTGCTATCCAATTTTGTTTTTTGTTTGAGTTCATCCCATTCCCATTCCCAGTTATGATTACTAACTGTATATTGCCCTTGATCCTTTCTTCTCCTCCTCTTCCTCCCCCTCCCCCTCCTCCTTCTCCTCCTCCTTGTTCTTCTTCTTCTTCTTCTTCTTCTTCTTCTTCTTCTTCTTCTTCTTCTTCTCCTTCTCCTCCTCCTCCTCCTCCTCCTCGTCCTCCTCGTCCTCCTCCTCGTCCTCCTCGTCCTCCTCGTCCTCCTCGTCCTCCTCGTCCTCCTCGTCCTCCTCCTCCTTCTCCTTCTCCTTCTCCTTCTCCTTCTCCTTCTCCTTC
>JAQQSW010022239.1:0-10498 GCA_028646575.1 Pseudocheirus occidentalis
AAGAACTCTCTCTATTTGAGAAGAGACTTGACTAAAAGTATGTACTGTCTAGGGGTGGAGTAGTACCTGGACTGAATGAAGAACTTACTAGTGAAATGTTTGAGTTATACTGTATTTTGATTTTCCCTGTTCTGTGAATGTTGGCTGAATAAATGGAGTTTGCTATGCTGGTAATCCAAACCTTGGAAGTTGCATTTGCTTGGATGAGAACAAAACACAAAACAAATAAGAGAAATGGAGGAAAAATTGGGAAGAGAAATGAGAATGATGCAAGAAAATCACGAAAAGAGGGTCAACAAACTGACTGAAGAAAACAACACCTTAAAAAGTAGACTAACTCAAATGGCAAAAGAGGCCCAATAAACCAATGAGGAGAAGATTGCCTTAAAAAGTACAATTTGCCAGATGGAAAAATAATAGCAAAAACTCACTGAAGAGAATAATTTCTTCAGAATTAGAGTGGAGCAAATGGAAGCAAATGACTTTTTGAGAAATCAAGATCCTATTAAACAGATCCAAATAAATGAAAAAATAGAAGGCAAAATGAACTATCTCATTGGAAAAAAACCACTGACTTGGAAAATAGATTCTGGAGAGAAAATTTACAAATAATTGGACTACCTGAAAGCCATGATCAAAAGAAGAACCTACAAATCATCTTTCAAGAAATCCTCAAGGAAAATTGCCCTGATATTTTAGAACAAAAGGGCAAAATAGAACTTGAAAGAATTCACCAATCACCTCTTGAAAAAGATCCCAAAAAGGGAACTCCTAGGATTATAATAACCAGGTCCCAGAGTTCCCAGATCAAGGAGAAAATATTACAAGCTTCCAAGAAGAAACAATTTGAATATCAATATTGTCTCTCCAGGACTTTTTTTCCAGGTCACTTCTTTTTCTCATGAGGCATTTTACATTTTCTTCCTTTTAACCTCATTCTTTTGAATTTGTTTGATTGATTCTTGATATCTCAGAGTCATTAGCTTCCACTAGCTAATTCTCACTTCTAAGGTGTTGTTTTCCTAAATTAGTTTTTGTATTTCCTTTTCCATTTATTGGAATTGGACTATTTAAGGAGTTGTTTTCTTCAGTGCATTTTTTGTATCTCCTTTTCCATTTCTTCACTTCTACTTTTTAGGTAGTTTTCCAAGCTGTTGAGTATTTTTTTTTGATAACTCTTTCATCACTCTCATTTCTTTTCTCATTTTTTCTTCTACTTCTCTTATATGATTTTAAAGCTGGTTTTTTTAGCTCTTTCATTAGTTCTTTCTGGGCTTGAGACTACTTTTCATTTTTCTTCATGGTTTTTCCCATACATTTTTTGAAAATTTGTCCACTTCAGAGTTTGTTTCTTGGTCTTCCCTGTCACCCTAATAAGATTTGTATTTTCAGATTCTTTTGTTGTTGCTCTTTGCTCTCTTTTTTGCCTTTAAATTTTTTTTTAATTTCTACTCTGCACCTGGGGTCTCAGGCTTCTTGTGCCAGTGGATACAGATCTTGGCTATTTACTTTGTGGTGTGTTAATGTTTCTCTGAGGGGGGTGGGGTTCCCTCATGTCTGGTATTGTAGAGGTCCTGGAACCTGGAGCATGTTGATCAGGTGTTTGGCACTGTTGGAGATTGTAGTTATTTGGCAGTTTAACTGGTGCTAAGCTGGGGTTCTAATAGCAGTATGTGGCATGTGCTGAGGGCCAGTGGGTTATTTTTGCTTTTCTGTGGGGTTACACTGAAGCAAGTGGAGGCCTGGCTTCTTTAGGATGCTTTTTTGCCTGGGGTTATACTGAAACACATGGTGGTTCTGAAATCTGGAGTCTGCTGGTTCCCCTGGCTATGCTAAGGCATATAGTTGTTGGTGTTTCCTTGCCACATCACACTAGGGTTCAGGATCTCCCACTGGTTTTCTGCAGTGGAAGAACCTGATGGGTTTCTGGAATTTTTCTTATCCTGGAATGGACTCCCCACTTAACTGAGTGAGATGAACCTTTCTTGCCTGTCTTCTAGGTTTCTTGGGTTAAAAGATTGCTTCACTTTTTTGCTGGTTCTTTTGCTCCAAAATTTGTTTTGGGACACAATTTTATAGTTGTTTGGGAGTGAATTTGAGAGATTTACAGTTATTTACTATAAACTCTGCCATCTTCACTCCCAGAAGTTGAGTCCCTAGCATGCAGAAATTTTTTATACTGACATTACTCAGTCCTCCACTGACCACATTCTTATTCTAACCCTCCCCCCCACTACCCAAAACTCTTGTTCCTAATAACACACTCTAAATCTGTCCACCCATCCTCCTGTGCTCTCTGTAATGTCTCCTTCGTAGGTAACATACTTTTCTGTTAAAACTTTTTTTTCTTATTTTCTCCATCTTCTTCGCCCTCACTGAGTCCTAGATCCTTCCTGATGACACAACTTTTCTGACCAACCTCTATACCACTGCTTGTACATTTAACTATAGTTCCAAATCATTGATAGTAGTTGGAAAGTTGAAAATCCCTTATTCCTCATCACAATTTCCATTTTGTCCCTATATTTCATCACTCAATAGCCTCTTTCTTTGGAAGTTCATTTAATCCTTATGTATCTCCCAATCAATATCCTACCAAATTCCAGGTCATTCTGCTTCCTTCTCTAGAAGCTCAGTGTATGACTCACAGGCTTTCTGTCCTCTTCTTACTAGAAGATGTCTATATATCTATGTCTATTTATATGCACACACACATACATACACACACACTATATATATATAGAGAGAGAGAGATACATATGCATAGATATAGAGATATCAGGATATATAAATAGATATTGATATCTTTGTATCTCTATCCATTGATCTATCTATACACCCCCTCAACTTATGCTTGTAGCTTGACCTACTCCTTCACCACACCTCAGCTACACACAGAAATGGTCATCATACACTTGGTCTTATAATCATCCTCAAGTATCTCACTTCCATGTTCATGAAGTCTATATAATCATTTTATCTGATCATAGCTTATTGTCATTCTATCTCTCCCTCTTACTTATATCTCTTAACTCTGTTCTTTATCCTCAATATAACCCCAAAATCAATCCCTTTCTCAGTTCTTTCCCAAATACCCTACACTTGCGGTCCTATTCAATATATTTTTTAAAATGTTTTTGATTTTTCCTTTCCTATTCATCTCTTCTTCCTCACTGGTTCACTTTTAGAAAAATGTAAATAACAAATGGTTCATTCATTTTTTACCTCTCTGTAAACAAAACAGTTACAGGTGTGCCGAAAATAGCCCAATTATAGTCTTTACATAATACCTCAAACTACATGGAGGTATTCATAGAAAAGACCAAGAAAACCCATAATTGAACTTCACTTAACATTATGCATTTATATGCCACTAAAAGAGAACAAAACACCCACTTGCATATATATTTATGTGTATGTGTATAATTATATATACATAAACATACAAACATTCACATATGAATATATATGTATACATACATATATACATATGTGTGTATGTGTGTGTGTACAGAAAAAGTTATTAGAATTTGGAAGATTAGGAAGTCTCATGTAGGAAGACTTTTGAGCTGAGCTTTAGATGCAACTAGATATTCTATGAGATATAGATGAGGAAGGCTTGAATTTGAGGAACTGGGTCTCAGGGTATAGAGAGAAAAACATGTATAAGAGCACATAAACTAGAAATAGATAATTATATGTGACAGAAAGTAAGGAAACCACCTTGGTGGGCCTATAGTGTATGTACAGAGAGGGATATATAAACCTGAAAAGATGGGATACTATAATGCTATGAAAGGTTTAAAAAGACTTTAAATGACACACATTAAAGTTTCTATTTGATTTTGGAATTAACTGCAAACTATTGAAATTTATTGAGAAAAGAAGGCACCTAGTTATTGGTTTATCCATATAGTAAATGCTACCAACCAAACTTAATAATCATATTTCATTAGAATAAAATAAACAATGCAATATTATAAAAACCCTGTCAAGCCATTAATCTATTTCAATTCCTTATATGATATTTAAAGGAAAAATGCACAACAAATCTATGGCATTGTAAAAGATATGCATCAAATAGCATAGCATTCCTGGCCAACCTTTCAATCACTGGTTGCACTTTTACCCATAGTCCCATCTCACTGGTAGTGGTAGGAAAGTTGGAATGCCCCCTTGCTTCTCATTCCTGCATCCATTCTGTTCTTGTACCTTCAGCAATCAATAACATCCTGCTTTGGATGCTCATTTAATCCATAATTATCTACCAATTAAGGTCTTAGTATTTGCTGTGTACCAAATTCCAGGTTACTCTTCTTCCTTCACTCTAATGAGCTTAGGGTATGACTCAGTCTTTCTTCATTCTTCTTATTAGAAGATATCTATACCTGTATACACACACACATATAATACACAACATAGATATTACATCCAATTAAAATTTTATGTGAACAGAACTAAAAAATCTAAAGTATGGGTGATAGTAATGCACAATGACAAAAAACAAACAAAAAACCAAAACAGAACAAAATTCAATAAAAAAATGTATTCCAAATCTGATCATCTGAGTTTACTTCAATTTCTTTGTCTACCTATTTGTTATTACCTGGAGTCAATTACTTAATTTCTTACAGCATTAGTACCTTGATCTATAAATTAAGGGGGTGAGCTTTAAAGATAACTCTTTAACTCTAAGGTTTTATAATCTAAGCATCTGGTTTTATTCTGTGTATTGATCATTGTTTGATTTAACATTGCTATATTTCACTTTAGAATGAAACTGTATAATACAAATGTTGCTGATAACTAAACAGAGTCTTCTCCATAGAGTCATTCATAGTTTAGTGGCAAGGTATAGGTTAGGACAACTCAAGATGTGTAATGCCATGTACCAGCAGATTCCCAAGAAGAATGCTACTATGAACAGCTTTTAAGGTTCAAATTACACAGTAATAGTGAACACTCTGTTTATTCCATTACAAATCAAAGCAAACATTCACAATATATCACAATATAATATTCACAACATTATATATTATCATAGAAAATCACAATATCTTGTTCATAAAAGCTTATCATTAAAATGGCCACACAGTTTTCACTACATTGGCCACAATATTTAGAACAAAGCATTCAATCAATTCATAATGCAGTAGTCAATACTCAATCATTCAATCAATTCACAATACAATAATCAGTATTCCAGTGATGGGGCAAACCATTAACTTAATCATTCGATCAGTTCATAATACAATAATCAATCTTTCACTCATGGGGCAATGATACATCAACTCAATAAGTCACTAAATACAATCATTAGAAAACCACACAAACTCTCTGCCTCTAGGTGTCCAGCAAACCTCAATTTCATCCAAGGGGCAGCCTTTTCTTCATCTTGACTCTGGGTGGTCTCTCTGATTCCCTGGATCCCCTTCCATGGTCCCAGCTCCCTCATGAATCCACCAAACTACCTAGATTCAGAAGCAGACAGCTCCCAGGTCTTGTTCAGTACTCAGGGCAGTCCCTGGCACACAATGAAGTTCACGAGGTCCAGCAAATCTCAAACCCTTCACCACTTCTCTTGCCTGGGACTCAAGGATGAGCCTGGCCACAAAAAACGTCTTATCCTGGTCTTGCTTCTTCAGTCCTCCAGCCATTCAACTGGCCCTAGGACCCCAAAGGAATATTAGCCTTCTGGGTAGCCTTCACCAGATCCTGGTCTCAGGAAAACTCCATCTCAGTTCTCAGTCAGCTTCCAGATACTGGAAGAGAAACTCTTTCTCTCTCTCAAGAAAACGCCAACTCACTTCTTTAGTCCAGCAGCCCAGTTCCCAGATGCTGAGACAATCCTGCTTCCTCCAACAGGAAAATTCCAATTCTGTCTGTCTCTGGAATTCTTCTTTATATACACACACTGGCCTCCTGTCTCAGGAAATCCTCTTCTTCCACATCAACAGTGGAGTTCACACCTTCTCAACAGTGGACAGGGCTCACACCTTCCATACTTAGTCCTATGTTACCAAGTGCTAGGTATCTGCTAAACGGATTGATGTTACATGACGATCTCAAATGTGGGAGATCTTGGTCTTTTAAGTCTAAGGGCTTTCCCAGGTCAAATTTTATCTAAGGCAATAACCATACAGTGATTTGAGACTACGTAAAAAATTGGGCAAAAGATGACATAGCTTGTTACTCAAAAATAGATAAACAAAATTGGGAGGTGAAGACACTCTGGGTTTCTGGACAGAACAGTAACCATTGCTATTTATACTCACTCTGAACCATCAAAACCCAGACAATGTTGAAGTAAGGCTTGAGCAGTGACCTATTATTGCCCAATCAGTGAGAGTCAGAATGATCTGGGCTTAAGGAACAGCTAAGTTGCTCCATTTGAATCTTAATGGGCTTTATCAAAGATGATTTTGTACAGCTCTATTACAAGAAATCATAAATGAAACTACGTGGGACAAAAGAGTTAAATGTTCCCAGTTTAAAAAAATGATGGAATAAATAAGTAAGGATAAAAAAAAGGCTAGGGAGCAAATAAAAGATGAACAGCTCTCAACATAATGTGTAGTATTTATCATATAGGCTTTATTTAAATGAAAATTTATTGTTATATATTTTGAATACTCTCTTATGTTCTACTATTTCATATCAGAATTTAGCTATTATTTATAAAATAAAATAAGAAAGATTGTGCTGTAGAAACAGGAAAACTCTTCAGTTCCACCCATAATCACCTCAAATACCTATAAGATATGACTCTAAACACATTGTAGAGCTCAAGAACCCACAAAAGTACAAAGAAACAAAACTCCCTCTGAAGGCAGCCCAGTAGATGGAACAGGAAGTCTCATCACAACAATCTGGGAGCTGAAGCCAGCCTGGACTGAACTCACAGCTTGGCTCCAGGGCAGCCAGGACAAGCCCTGGCTGGAGCTTTCACAAGATGTGATCATCAGCAGCTGTGGCTGTTTCCAGAATTATCAACTCATAAGGAAAAAGGACAAAGTGAAATGTCAGTGGAACTGAGCTAAATTGGTGGGGGGGGAGAAAAGTGGATATGGCCATCCTCCCCCAGGGCAAGAAAGCAGCAGAACTGATGGCCCTGCTGCCTCCTCCATGTGGCAGCTTCAGAGCTCTAGGCCTTCAGATTGCAGGCAGGTCAAGCAATCATTCAGGTGCTAAGTGCTCTTGCCTTAAGCCACCTAGATCAGGATTGTGGTTTTGGGTGGTAGTCCTGAGATGCATAGTCAGTGAGCCAAAGCTTGGGGGGATGCAGAGATGGTGTCCCCCTAATAGCTCCAGCAGCTGAGAAAATTCCAGAAATTTGGGACAAAGCTCTCTCCTCTAGAAGCAGAGTTCCACAGAGCTAAAAAGTCAGGTAATTGACTGGCAACATGAGCAGGCAAAGGAAGCAAAGTAAGAACAACAATCCAACTTTAGATTCCTTTTGGACGACTAAAAGGATCAAAGCATGGAATGGGTGGAAGACAACAGAGTCAGAACTCCTGCAACAAAAGCTTCCAAGAAAAAATGTAAACTCCTTACAACCCATATAGGAGCTTAAGAAGGATTTTGAAAACCAGATAAGAAAAGTGGAAGAAAAATTAGGAAGAGAAATGAGAATGATGCAAGAAAATCATGAAAAGAGAGTCAACAATCTAACTGAAGAAAATAACAACTTAAAAATAGATTAACTCAATTGGCAAAAGAGGTCCCAAAATCCAATGAGGAGAAGAATGCCTTAAAAAAACTAATTTCCCATTTGGAAAAATAATCTCAAAAGCTCACTGAACAGAATAATTCCTTCAGAATTAGAATGGAGCAAATGGATGCAAATGACTTCATGAGAAATCAAGATACTATTAAACAGGTAGAAGCAGCAAGATCCCACAGCTCCCACAACGCCACCCTAAACACTCATAAAATATGAACCCAGACAAAGTCTAGGAAAGTCTAGGACTCTCAGACTCACAAAAATGCAGAAAACACAACTCTCCCTGAAGACAGCTCGGCAGCAGGGGATCATCACTGCGGCCAGGAGCAGAGGCCGGGCCAGCCTGAAGCCGAGACCACAGCCAGGCCCGGGACGGTAGGAAGGAGCCAGGCTGAACTGAGCCAAGCCGCGCCTCAGCCAGTCTTCAGAGGAGAGGATCTACAGCCTCCAGCACCTCCACATCTGCCAAAGCATGAGGAATGGGGATGGGAGAGGGGCAACTCGCACTAGAGCAGACACTGGCCCAGCCCAAAACCGCAGCTGTGGCCAGGCCAGGCCCCAGGGCCGCCCAGAGGAGCTGAGCCTCCCAAGCCACAGCTTGAGTCTACTTCAGAGAAGATCTAAAGCACCTGCCTGAGGGGATCTTAAAATCCCACAAACCAGGGTCAGAGATGGTTAGTGAAAGTGAAACTTTGAAAATTAATTTGGGGAAGGAAAAGCAGTTGGCCAATCTGCCCCTGGGACAAGGAAGCAGTGGGGGAAAGGAACTGCTGGACCTGGCAGTGGCCCCCACCAGGCTGCTTCAGAGCCCCTGGTCTGCAGACTCCTCAGGACGGCTGAATCAATTGATCAGGGCCAAGTGCACTTGCCTTGAGCGGCCTGGATCTGGATCATAGTCTTGGGTGGTGGTCCAGGGGTGCGCTTTCAGCAAGCTAAAACTGGGGGGACTTGCAACACCCCCCCTAATAGCTCCGACAGCTGGGAAAACCTCAGTGATTTGGAACAGAGCTTTCCCCCCCCCCACAAGCAGAGTTTCACAGAGCTAAAAAAAACCAACCAATTAACTGACTGGCCAACATGAGGAAAAGGAAGCAAAATAAGAACAGCAATAAAACTCTAGAATCCTTTTAGTAGACAAAAAGGATCAAAGCATGGAATGGGAGGAAGACAGCCCAGAACTCGGAGCTCCCACACCAAATGCTTCCAAGACCATTGAAGAATGCCTAGAAGCTATACATTAACTGAAAAAGGACTTTGAAAACCAAATAAGAGAAGTGGAGAAAATTGGGAAGAGAAATCAGAATGATGCAAGAAAATCATGAAAAGAGAGTCAACAACCCGACTGAAGAAAGCAACACTTTAAAGAACAGATTAACTTAAATGGCAAAAGAGGCCCAGAAAGGCAATGAGGAGAAGAATGCCTTAAAAAGTCAAATTTCCCAGGTGGAAAAAGAATCTCAAAAGCATTCTGAAGAGAATAATTCCTTCAGAATTAGAGTGGAGCAAGTAGAAGCTAATGACTTTATGAGAAACCAAGATACTATTAAACAGTTACAAAGAAATTAAATAATAGAAAGCAATGTGAAATATCTCCTTGAAAAGAACCACTGACCTGGAAAATAGATCCAAGAGAGACAATTTGAAAATTGTTGGTCTCCCTGAAACCCATGACCAAAAAAATCACTTGGAAAGTATCCTTCAATAAATTCTTAAAGAAAATTGCCCTGATGTTTTAGAATCAGAGGGCAAAATAGAACTTGAAAGAATTCACCAATCACCTCTTCAAAAAGATCCCCAAAAGAAAACTCCTAGAAATGTTATTGCCAGGTTCCAGAATAACCAGTTAAAGGAGAAAATATTACAAGCTGCAAAGAAGAAACAATTTGAATTCTGTGGAAACACAATCGGAATAACCCAGGATCTAGCAACTTCTATATTAAAGGATTTAAAGGGCCTGTAATATGATATTCCAGAGATCAATGAAGCTACAATTAAAACCAAGAATCACCTACCCAGCATAATTGAGTATAATGCTTCAGGGAAATTATGGTTATTCAATAAGGTGGGAAACAGGCAGCACAGCAGGTGGGGCTCTTCGCAGCAGTCTGGGAGCCCCGGCCAAAACCAGCGGCTCAGGCCCTCGGGCATCGGGGGGAGCCACGACTATAGGAGAGCAGATCGGCTGCACTGGAGGCACAATTACCACATCTATCAGGCCAGAAGAAAAAAAGGCTAAGAGAAAGGTCAGTGGATTTTGCTAACTGGGGAGGAGAAGAGCGGGTCCGGCCAAACTGATCCCAGGGCAAGGAGGCAGCGGGAGGTGGCTGTAGCATCAGGAATGGCTGAGAGCCTCAGCGGCTTCCACTGGGCTGCTTCAGAGACCTCGGCCTGCAGATAGCAGGGGGGCTGACGCGAACCATCAGGGCCAAGGGCTCTTGTGTTGAGTGGCCTGGATCTGGATCGTGGTCTTGAGTGGTGGTCCTGGGATGCACTTTCAGTGAGCCAAAGCTGGGGGTGGAACTGCAGCATCCCACTAAGAGCTCTGGCAGCTGAGAGGGCCCCAGCGGTTTGGGACAGAGCTTTCCCCCTCCAGGAAGCAGAGTTCCACAGAGCTAAAACACCAAGCAATTAATAGACTGGCCAACATGAGAAAAAGGAAGCAGGCTAGGAACAGCAGTAAAACTATAGAATCCTTTTTTATGGACAAAAAAGACCAAGGTATGGAGCAGGAGGAAGACAACTCAGTCAGAACTCCCTCACCAAATTCTTCCAAGA
>JAQQSW010022240.1:0-10498 GCA_028646575.1 Pseudocheirus occidentalis
GTTGATGTATAGCTTCTAGGCATTCTTCAAGTGTCTTGGAAGCATTTGGTGAGGGAGTTGGGATTGGGTTGTCTTCCTCCCGTTCCATACTTTGATCCTTTTTGTCCACAAAAAAGATTCCAGAGTTTTATTGCAGTTCTTATTTTGCTTCCTTTTCCTCATGTTGGCCAGTCAGTTAATTGGTTGTGGTGTTTTTTTTTTTTAGCTCTGTGAAAGTCTGCTTCCAGGGGGGAAAGCTCTGTTCCAAACCGCTGGGGTTTTCCCAGCTGCCAGAGCTATTAGGGGGGTGTTGCAAGTCCCCCCAGCTTTGGCTTGCTGAAAGCGCACCCCAGGACCACCACCCAAGGCCCCGATCTGGATCCAGGCCTCTTAACGCAAGAGCACTTGACCCTGATCAATCAATTCAGCCCCCTGCGGAGTCTGCAGGCCAGGGGCTCTGAAGCAGCCTGGTGGGGGCAGCTGCTGCTGGTTCCAGTAGTTCCCCTCTCCCACTGCTTCCTTGCCCCAGGGGTAGATTGGCCGAACTGCTTTACTTCCCCAAATTAATTTTCAAAGTTTCACTTTCACTTTCACTGACCTTCTAATCCTGGTTTGCATATGTGAAGATTCCCTCACTGAAGAGAATAGATCTCTGAAGTAGACTCAAGCTGCGGCTTGGGAGGCTCACTCGTCCTGGCCATGGCTGCCGTTTTGGGCTGCGCAGGTCTCTGTTCCGGTGCGAGCTGCCCCTCTCCCATCCCATTCCTCACGCCTTGGCAGATGTGGAAGTGCTGGAAGCTGTAGCTCCTCTCTTCTGCAGACTGGCTGCTGCGCTGCTTGGCTTGGGGAACCTCCACCTTGGGTCGGGCCGTTGTCTCGGCTTCAGGCTAGGCCGCCTCTGCTCCTGGCCACTGAGATGAGCCCCTGCTGCCAAGCTGCCTTCAGCGAGAGATGTGTTTTCTATATTTCTGTGAGTCTGAGAGTCCTAGACTTTCCTAGACTTTGTCTGGGCTCATATTTTCTGGGTGTTTAGGGTGACCGCGTGGGAGCTGCGGGACCTTGCTGCTTCTACGCCACCATTTTGGCTCCCACCCGAATTCATTATTTTCAGATAATTAACATTGAAGGAAAGAGACAAGGCAATGACGACTTATTAAAAAGGAAAAAAAATGTGATAGTGAAAAAATAAAAATAAAAATTCAAAATCTTTGTGTAATACCAATGTGGAAAAAAAGCATTTCTCAGCATTTATTCAAACATGTGTAAAAACTGCTACCCCGTTCCTAGATTCAGGGAGAGAAAGAAAGCTTGTGACAGTTTTGTCATTAAGCATATGCAATGCCCTTGCTATATACTTCTGATGCTGGTTTTAATAATGCACATTGAAATGATAGCAAATATTGCCAAAGACAATGAAGATCAGTGCAATTTTACATATGGTCCAGGAATCCCATCACCAAATCTGGTCAAGGTAAAAATGGTTTTATCAGAAAAATCAATCATCTTTGCTTACATCTCTGCATTAGAGAACAATGATTGATTAGCTGTGGGAAGGGGAAAATAAGGGGTAGGTATGGAGATGGTCTAAATCTGTGCATGTCAGAAATAACACAAAAGACAGTGACCATTATGTATATCTGTAACACACTGACTGCATTTCTAATTATGGTTCAAGCTCAATTAATCAGGTAGTGAAAAAACATTTCTTAAGTAGCTACAAAGCAGCCAGAGGTGATGGGGCAGAATGTGCCAGGCAGGCATGCAGCCAGTGCAAAGGAATAAATATGGTGATGAAAGTTGGAAAGGGTAGGTAATGAAGATCTTTAAGTGCCAAACAGAGTACTGGAGCTCACTGAACAGGAGAATAACTTGGCATTTGAATAGAGAGAATGGATTGGAGTGGTGTGGAGTGACTTGAGGCAGGAAGACCACAAACAAGAAGTCTACTGTTATGGTTCAGATAAGAGAGGACTTTACTACATAGAAAAGGGGACAGAGAAGTGAAGCTAGAAATGACAAGATCTGGCAATACATATGTGGTAAAAGTGAGAAATCCAGGATCACACCAAGATTTCCCACCTAGCCTGGTTGGGAGAAATTCTATAGTAATAGAGAAGTTCTGAAGGAGGTAAAGATAATTCAATTTAGGGTATAGGGAGTCTGAGATGATTACTGGACATTCAGTCAGTATTCACTTAGAAATGTCTAAAAGGCAGTGACATATTAATATTTGTTTACTAAAAAGACTTTTTTTAGTAAACAAATATTAATTTCTCCTCATTGCACCCCTTTGCCATTAAGATACCTACATTTAAACTGTTACTTAATTTTTTTAACTTAAAACAAATTTTTAAAAATTAATTTAAAATTTAAAACTTATTAGAAATTCAATGTAATTTCACTGGTTTAAATGGTTTATATTTATTTAAAATAACTCACATAGGTAGGCAAAACATTTATATAAATATTCTTTATATATTTATATAAATAATATACATTCAAATGACATATTACATGTGCTTTCTATATTTTTATTTAAAGTTTTTTAAAATTTAAAATGTAAATTATGAGGATCCATCCCTTCAAGGGAAGATTCAATTGGGGTGTTCTGCAAGACTTCTAATCTCAGCCCGATCTACTCTTTTATTTAAATATATTTATATAAAGTAAAACAAAGATAGTTGTACAAAATATATTTCTATAAAATAACATATTTATATAAAACAATAGAAATGTTTGCACAAAATATTTATATAAAACTTAGAAATATGTCATGTTTATTTAAATGTATTTTATTAGATACATGTTTTATTAAATATACAGATATAATTTAAATTTATCTAAAATTTAAAAAATTTTTAATTGTGGAAGTTCATTTCTTCAAGGGAAGATTCTGTCTGAGTGTTCTGAAAATCCTTCAATCTCACCCTGCTTGGCCCGTGAAATATATTTATGTAAAATGGTAATATATTTGCATGAATAGCTATAGAACATATAGTCACATAATATATGAATATATTTTTGTAATTTTTTTTTTAATTGTGTAGCTTCATCTCTTCCAGGGAAGATTCTCTCTGGGAGTTCTGAAAATCCTTCAGTCTCACCCTTCTTGGCTCTTTTCTTTAAATATGTTTATATAAAATGACATACATTTGCATGAAGTTATATAAATATAATCGCATAATATATGAATGCCTGTTTGTATGTTTATTACTATTTGAACTGTGGAATTCCATCCTATCAAGGGAAGGCGGGCTCAGCCTGGGTGTTGGGCAAACCCTCCAATCCTCTTCCTTCCCGCTCCCCGCCCCCTGCCCCCAGCCCCCAGCCCCCACTCGGCTCTTTTCCCCCTGGAGCCCTCTCTAGGAAGGTGGCGCTGTGGTTTCCCAGAGACCGTCGAGTTGAGCAGTTTACGCTCACAAACGTAGCGAAATTCACCGCTCTTCCTTTCCCCCCACCCACGACGGGCGCCTTGGAGGCTGCGCGCGCACCCTGCCAGACGCCGCCGCACGCGTTAAGAGGGAAAGCTCGGAGGCCGCGAGGCACTCACCCCGCTTCTCACGCTCTAGCTCCCCTTTCTCCGCTGGGCGTGAGCCAGGGAGCTGCGGTTCTCTCGGCCATTGTGGGGCCCCAGCCGCTTACGGCCCAGCGGCGGAGGCGGCACCAGCAGCCTCGGGGGAGGGGGTCCCCGTTGTGAACCCTCGAACCAACGCCGCCGGCGCCCTCGGCCTCTCTCTCCCCCCTCCCTTCCCGCAGATTTGGGCTCGGCCCCCCCCCCTTCGTGGTGAGGGAGAAGGGGAAGGGAACAAAAAGATGCTACAGGCGGCTATCGGAGTGCTCTTCCAGAATGTGAAGGTGTACGTGCGCACCAAGGAGTTCCAGGGTTACATCAAGAGCACGCACTTCTGGGGCCCCGTGGCCAACTGGGGCCTGCCGCTGGCCGCCTTCAAGGACATGAAGGCGTCGCCTGAGATCATCAGCAGCCGCATGACCCTGGCGCTCATCTTATACTCGCTGGCCTTTATGCGCTTCGCCTACCGCGTGCAGCCCCGCAACTGGCTGCTGATGGCGTGCCACGGCACCAACGTGTTGGCGCAGAGCCTGCAGGCGCGGCGCTACCTGCAGTACCACCGGGGTACCTGCCCGCCCGCCTCCGCGCCCGTGCCCCCGAACTAGGCCGCGGCGCCCCGCTGAGCCGCCATGGGGCAGAAGCAGCCGCCGGGCGGCGTTCCGCCCGCTCGCAACCGCTGCCTTATTTTTGTCGGCTCAAACCTCGGCGCATCTTGCTGTATTACAGCACTCACCCCCCTCTTTTTACAAAGCTTTTGTTAATGGAAAAAGAAAGAAAGCAGAAATTGGTGTGGGACTGACTTTTCCAAACAACCCCCCTTCTAAAAAAAAACCCCAAACTTGTTCCTGAGAATCTCTTGGGTTTTCCTAGGAGGCTTTTTCTTTCATCTTCAATCCGTAACACGTTATTAGTTCATTAAAAAGAAAAGAAAAAAGCTAAATCGAGTGGTGGTTGTTTTTATGGTCTGAAAACGGTATCATCGTCATGGGTCGTCGTCATCATCATCATTATTTACTGTAAAAAGGGCACCTCCGCACGGGAAATGGCGAAGATGAAAACAGGTAACACCATTTTGAAGATTTGGGGTTTGAACGATTAGCTTTTGGATGATTTCTTAACAAGATACTAGAACTAGATAGGGCAGGTGGTTCGGAAAGGCGGTGAACCTGGAAGCATCTTACAGGTGATAGATATATTTTGGAAAGGGAGCCGTAGGCTTCACCAGACTGCCCAAAAGGAGAGAAGAAGGGGACTGTGACACAAATAAGTTTAGGAAAATTCTAAAAAATTAAAATTCTTAAAAAATCCGCGTTAATAGATGAAACTTTAGAACTGGATGGGACCATAAAAGATCAGCTCAGCTCTTTAACAGTCCCAGGCCACCCCGACCCTGCCAGACTCCCAAATGGAATTAACAGCATCTTTGTCAATGCTACAACCTGGGAATAGACACAAACACTTCACAGAAGTTTACAAAACCGGTTATTTTCCTACTGGGGGCAGAACATGAAAGTATAAACTAAAAAAAAAAAAAATTGGCCAAAACAAATTTGATGTTAGGACACTTAAATTAAGGCAGTGTTTTTCAATATATTTCAAGGAACCTTAAAACACCCTAGTTTTTTTTTAATGAATATTAGTGTTATTTGTTAATAATAAACATTAAAAGTAATAATTTTAGAGGATTCTACTGCAAAGGTCTGCCGGTGTTTTTTTTTAAACCGAAGATTTAACCCCAGGAAAAATTTGAGAAGCACTGCTTGCTTATTTGTAAGGAGAGTGAGACCCTGAAATGCCTTCCCCAAGGACTCCACAGAGCATTGAGAATGGTTTCAGTCAGTGCTCCTTCCAAGAGAGTAAACAAATGAGTAAAGCGAACTATTACTCTTTTTGGTTTAGGAGAGTAGTTGGCAGTTTGCAGACTCTGGTTAAATTTAGTCCTGCTTGAAAATGGATGAATAGGCTTAATTGTGGTCAGCAACCCTTTGCTTTCTTAGTGATATTGGTATGTGGGGATACCATTATAGACCTATCTCGTAGAGAAAACCTTTTTGCTTACTAGTTTTTCACAATTTTTTCCTGCTCTGTGAATGATTGTAATTTGTAAAGTCTACAGCATTTTAAAGTATCCTATTGGTACATTGCCTATACAGATGCTTTACTCAGTGCTCTAGCTAGGATTAACTCTTTTTTATAAATTGTTACTTCCTCTTTGTGAGGCATTTGTATTCTGAACAGGAAATAGGGTCAAAGATGTAGAGATGACAAAGATTTAATCTCTTCCTCTCAAAAATCCTATGGTGAGTAGGTGGGCATAGACTGTTAAAACAGCTGTAAATACAAGGCATAAGGTAGGGTGGCTGGCTTTGGAATTGGAGACCCTGGGTCCCTGGATTTGAATGGGCTTTCTGTAAAATAAGTGATTGGAACAAGATGACTCCAAAGTCCTGAAAAGGACTACAATCTATGGTATTTCTATGATAGTCTGAAGTATAAACAGAGGTTGGGATTTCAAGGAGAGCTTCATGAGGCTGAGGAAGAGATTTCTTGTGACAGTTTCTAATGCATTAGAGCACAAAATCCAGTTTTCAGAAAAATTGTAAAGGGCATTAATTTATAATTAGAATATGTACAAATAAAACCACCATACTTTTTCTACTCTTCCTACTCCCTCTGCTCCTACAAGTTAATTAGATTTTACATCTAAACAAAGACTGTATATTTAAAAGCAGACATTTTCTATTTTATGCATTCTGCCAAAATAATAGGAGTTTTGGATGAGTATGGTTTTTAAATAAGGCTGTTAGGGCTGAGTTATTAGCCTCATGTGGTAGGTATTATCAGTATGAAGATCTTGCAGACTGCAGAATTTGTGGCTGTGAAATTTCTCCTTGTTCTTAACAGTGATTCTTTTATAATCTGTAACTATGTCAAGTTCATGAATCTTCTTTTTGCAGCTATACTCATAGGGAGTAATTCTAATTTAAAAAAAAAAAGTAGTTTCATAAGACCTAAGTGTTTCCTTCCCACAGAAATGTCACCAGAAATGTTATTCTTGATTCTGAGTTCATCTCAGTGCATTTCCTAGGGCCAGCCCTCTTCATAGGTGAATTTTAGTTGCCTCAGTAATTTTTGGTCATGTAAGATACAAGCAAGATAAACCATGGAAGTTCAGCTTGCCTCTCTCCCAATCCAGAAACTTTTCCTATCACATAGAACAAGTTTTTCTGCCAATTTGAACCTCTCCTTTGGGCTTTTGACGAGATAAAACTACTTGGAAGGCAGTCGGTGGATTAGAACAGGGGTTCCTAATATGGGATCCACAGAGATCTCAGTGGTAGTGGTCTGTGAACTTGTATAGGAAAAGGTTACATACTGATTTTTGCTAACTTTTCTGAAATTTTTCATTTCCTTCAGTTATTTAGAAATGTTATTTATAGGCTTCTCCAGACACCCAAAGGCATCCATGACACATAAAAGATTAAGAATCTCTGAAATAAAGCCTCAGTCTAGTAACCATACCTTTCCTCCCTCATACATCTGTACCTTTAAGTCATCTACACCTTTATCACCAAGATAGTTTGCTGTCTTTCAAGAAACCAGGATTGAACAATCCCAGAAAAACCTATCCTTTCCAACAATTACTGTAAACCATTTATTCATCATTGATGCTTCTTC
Organism: Pseudocheirus occidentalis; assembly: GCA_028646575.1. Classification (NCBI taxonomy): domain Eukaryota; kingdom Metazoa; phylum Chordata; class Mammalia; order Diprotodontia; family Pseudocheiridae; genus Pseudocheirus; species Pseudocheirus occidentalis. Next base: position 7,229 of record JAQQSW010022240.1, read on the forward strand.
ACATTCTGTCCCAAGAATGGAAAGATTTCTAGTTAATATATCAGTTGCTTTACCAAGATTGGTCTTACAGGAAGTTGAGTTGAAAGGGAATTCAAGAGATTGGTTGTGGAGAAATTAAGCTGTTAAAACAGATATTAAATGCTTGAAGTTTCCTATCCTTTAAAAAGACAAGACAAAAGAATCTCAAAACAATTTGTGTGCCCTAAACATCTTATGTAGGGAAGGGTATGATAAACTTATTATTTAGTATGTAAAACTTACTAAAAGTGCATAACTTCACATGAAAGGAATCCCAAATTTACATCATTTTCAAGAAGATCTACTGTTTATTAATCCACATATTTGAAAACTTACCAAGTGTTACAATACCAATTCCAAATTGCCTAGATTAATGGGGAGGAAAAGAGAAGAAAGGCTAAGGATAATATAAAGCAGAAAATGCCAAAATATTTGTTTTGTTTTCCACTCCCAGGGAGTTTTAAAAACTTTGCTATTAATTTAAAAACTTAGCAAATAATGCCACTTTCAAATGGTCTGCATTAATGGAAAGAAAAAAGGGTAAGGATATAGGTGACGCTCAAATGCTTGATTTTGTAATTTACCCACATGTTCTACTTGCCAGTATCTTTCTTCTACTTTCATATTTGGGGTGAAGGTAGAGGGATGGAAATAAGCATTTATTACATGCTAAGCATTGTGCTAAGTACTTTACAAATATTATTTCATGTGATCTTCACAACAGTCCTGTGAGGTCGGTGCTATTACAATATCCATTTAACAGTTGAGGAAATGGAGGTAGTTTAAGTGACTTGCCCTAGGTCACACAGTTAAGTGTCTGAGGCTTCATTTAAACTAAGCTTTTCCTGAATTAAGGCCCAGCCCTCTATCCTCTGCATTATCCTATTCATATCCTGGCTGTCATTGACCTGTCTTAACAATAGTTCTGGGATTTGACTTCCTAGTGATGGGTAGAGATCCTATATTCAGTAAATAATCTACATTAACAATTGAGAAATTATTGTTTTATAGCATGGCTTTGCGGATAAATTAAAAAATTTTAAGGCCCACCTACAAAGTGGTCTTTATGTAACTTTTGAATGAACTCCCATCTCTTTAGGCGAAGAGATCACAAATCTCTCTCCACATTAACTGTATTTGGAATCTAATATAAATTATAGGATAATAAGATTTGAGAGCTGGGAGGGAAATTAAGAGATTATTTAGTCCAATCCCTGCATTCTACTCACGAGGAGGCCCAAGATCACCACATGGTTAAGCAGAACTAGGATTAAAACCCAGGTCTTGGCTCCAAACTCAGTGCTTTCTATTATCCCATATTACCTTTTAAAATTTTTATTTTGAAGCCTGGGCAGGGGGCAGAAAGACTAGCTTAAAGAAAAGTACATAAAATTTCTTTTGAGTCTCTGAACTCACCAGATGCTTAAAAGAAAAGTTGGTATATATTGTACCACAGAATATGGGTGATGAACTGACAAATAGCAGTATCCCCTTAGCATATTAGATACTTTGAGCTAAAATTCAGTGAATAGAAAACCTATTCTGAAAGAACTAAAAAGGACCAGAACCTTTATGAAACATAATTTATTTCAAGATTATTTTTAATATAAAATTACAGGGACATTTTCCTATTGCACTAAATGTCCTGTTATTGGAAATTAATATATTTCTTTAGTGCACAAGTCAAATGTATTTTTTAAGAAGGCAACATGCTTCATGGAAAAGCAATTTGAATTATATTTTATTAAAAGGGCACTGCCTACTGAAAAATTTTAAAATGGGTGGACTTCTATTAGCTTGGAAATGGGGAGGAGTCATTTCTGCTCATTTTTTTTTAATTTTGAGGGGAAAATTTTTAAATGGAAATAAATGAAAACAAGCTATAATGTTTAACTGCGCCCTACATCTAATTTGCAGCATGCCAGACGGAGGGATCTAGCTCTTTGTTGCTCAACATACTGCTGATGCTCACCAGCTTCCTTCCTTCCTTCCTTTCTTCGTTTATTTATTTTTGGTCCAGATCTGTATAATGGATTATTGATGAAGTTTATAAAATCACATATTTAGAACAGGAAGGGAGCTTAGAGGCCGTCTTATCCAGCCCCCTCTGTTTACAGATGTGGGTATTGTCTGAGACAGGCACCATTTGCCACCTGGGTATTAACCTGACTTCAGGTCCAGTACTGTATCCACTCTAGTGGCTTCACAGGAGCTGATCAGCAAGTATATTTTAGAGGAATTAAACATCCGAGGATTAAATATAGCCCTTCATCCACTACACCACATTGTCTTTTAATATTCAGTAATCTGATGATAATAAATTTTTAAAAATTATTTGGACAGCTGACCTTACACAATCTCCCAAACCTTAAAAAATAAGTAATAAGTGGCAGCTAGGTGGTGCAGTGAATAGAGCATGGGCCCTGGAGTTAGGAGGACCTGAGTTCAAATGTGGCCTCAGACACTTAACACAAAACTAGCTGTGTGACCTTGGGCAAGTCACTTAACCCCAATTGCCCTACCTCCCCCCTCCAAAAAGCAAAAAAAAAAAAAGCAAATCCCCTACTCTTGGGAGTTTAAGGTATTGTGAACTGCCCTTGGGTCTATATAACCTTTAATAAACTAAAAATTGCTATAGGTTCCAAGGATACGAACAGGCAATTTACAGAGGTAGATATTAAAGATATCTTTAAGCATATGGAAAAATGCTCTAAATCACTATTGATTCATGAAATGCAAATCAAAACAACTTTGAGGTACCACATCTCACCAGTCAGATTGGCTAAGATGACAAAACAGGAAAATGACAAGTGCTGGAGAGGATGTGGAAAAATTGGAACTCTAATGCATTGTTGGTGGAACTGTGAACTGATACAACCATTCTGAAGACCAATCTGGAACTATGCCCAAAGGGCTACAAATAATTGCATACCCTTTGACCCAGTTATACCACTTTTGGGGTTGTATCCCAAAGAGACCATAGAAGTGGGAAAAGGTCCCATATGTACAAAAATATTTATTGCAGCCCTCTTTGTGGTGGCAAAAAACTGGAAATTTAAGGGATGCCCATCAATTAGGAAATGGCTGAATGTTATGGTATATGAATGTGATGGAATATTACTGTGCTATAAGAAATGGGAAGGAGATGGACTTCATAATTACTTGGAGAGGCTTATATGAATTGATGCTGAGTGAGAGGAGCAGAACCAGGAAAAATTTGTACGCAGTCACAGATACATCATATGTGTGACG
>JAQQSW010022241.1:0-10498 GCA_028646575.1 Pseudocheirus occidentalis
AGAAGCTCTGTCCCAAATTGCTGGGGTTTTCACAGCTGTCAGAGCTATTAGGTGTGTGCTGCAGCCCCCACCAGCTTTGGCTAGCTGAAAGCACACCCCAGGACCACCACCCAAGATCATGATCTGGATCCAGGCTGCTCAATGCAAGAGCCCTTGGCCTTTGATCACTTGCCTTTGCCCCACAGCTATCTGCAGGGCAGGAGCTCTGAGGCAGTCGGGTTGGGCTGCTTCCTTGTCCTTGGGGCAATTTGGCCAGACTGCTTTTTTTCCCCCAAAATTTAGCTTGAATTCCACTGACCTTTCTCTTAGCCTCATTTTTCCTGCCTTGATAAATGTGGCATTTGCCCCAGGTGCTGCTGATCCACTCTCCTGTAGACTCAAGCTGTGGCTTTTCCTGACCACCCTGGGGCCAGGCCGAGGTTTCAGGCTGGGCTGTCCTCGGCTCCCAGTCTGTGGTGATGAGCCCCTCCTGCTGAGCTGCTTTCAAGGAGAAATGTGTTTTCTGTATTTTTATGGGTTTTGGAGCCCTAAAATTTGTTTAGAGATGGATTTTATGGGTATTTAAGGTTCTTGTGTGGGAGCTGTGAAACTTTGCTGCTTCTATGCTGCCGTTTTGACTCCGCCCCCCTTAAGAAATCTTAAAAAAGGAAACTGCCTAGATATCTTAGAACTAGATGTCAGAGTGGAAACAGAAAGAATCCAATGTTCACCCCTAAAAGAAACTCTAAAAGAATAACTCTTAGAAATAGCATAAGAAAAAGTCCAGAGAGCTTCCAGGTCAAAGAAGAAATACTGCAAGCAGCCAGAAAGAAAGTGTTCAAATACCAAGGAGTCACAGCCAGGATCACACACTATTTAGCAACCACCACCATAAGAAGTGGAGAATTTGGAATACAATATACAAGAAGGCAAGAGTGTGGGCTTACAGTCAAGAATAACTTACTTAGCAAAACTGAGTATAATGGAATAGAAGAAAGAATGGACCTTTAAAGAAATAAGGGCAGTTCAAACATCCCTGATAGAAAGACCACAGCTGCTGAGAAACTTTGAAGTACAGACACAGGGGTGAAGAGAAACATAAAAAAGGTAAACATGAATGAACAATGATAATGGGCTAAACAAGGAAAAACTCTTTATATTAAAATATGGGAAAATGATAGATTTGTCACCTCTGAACCATATCTTCATCAGTATTCATAGAGGAAATCCAATTAGAAAAGGACTAGTTCTTTATGTCTTGAGCTTAAGAAAAGAATGGAAAGAGAAGGACAGAGAAATACACTGTGGGGGAAGGGGAAGGATGAACAACTTATAATATGTAGAGTTGATTGAATACTATTGTGTTGCAGGTTTATCAGAGTAAAGACCAACAGGGGTTTCAGAGGACTAATAATGAAATGTGCTACATATTTTCTGAGAGAGGTGACAGATTCAGAATGCAGAAGGAGACAAATATTTTTTGGATAGGGTCAATGTAGAAATTTAATTTGAGTGACTATACACGTTTGTAATGACTTTTGTTTTTCTTGGGTTTTCAGTTCAGAGTTGGGGGAACATTGAGATGTAAATATGAGAAGGCAGATCTTGCATGATTAAAATGAGCAGAATCTTTTTTTAAACCAAACAAATTAGAGAAAGAAAGCATCATCTATGTGGACATTAGATTTTTTAAAAATTAGATTAAAAAAACAACATTAGATTTAAAAAAAAAGGCTGAAGTTAAGAACACACCACATTTAATGGCAGGAACTTGAACCTGACATATCAAAATTCTCTGTCATCTTGGGGCAGAGGGTGCAAAATGGAAAATGAAAAAAGGGAAAAATATTGACTTGATTATCATCTTTCTTGCAAAAGGTAATAAATCTGAACCAATATTCCCAATGAAAGAGGACCAGAGAGCCCAGTTACTTCCTTATCTAATGATCATTTGATTTCTTTGCCATTGCAGAGGCATGATAGCCATGAGCAGCACTCCTTTATAATACAAATTCACTTCTAAATCATGAAGAGGGAAAATAGTAGAAGATTATGAACAGTATCACCATACAAAACAGATAAAAACATTGCAAATGAAAGCAAGTTTACAGTGAGTCTACTGGTCTAAGGCCAAACTGAGCCATATGCTCCCAGAAACATCCACGGATGAAACTAGTAGGAAGATGACAGAGAGATTAAAAAAAACAATTATTTTCCCAGGTTTTTATTTTCATTATCAGATATAAAAGATTCTCCAAATTTCTACTCTAATAATTGAGTGCTATATAAGTGCCATAATGGGCTATATAAGAAAGGCAAAACTATTCATGAGAATCTGAAGTTGGGAAAAATGACTAATTGTCTAAGGAAATATATTCTAGAGATAACACAATCTTGAAAATATTGGGGGGTTATTAGACAATATATATTAGTGAGAGGAAAATAATAGAAAAGGATTCTGGATAATCTTATTATCCAAAAGTGATGATGGAGAAAAACACAAGTAAAAACTGAAACAGATGTCTACATTCTTAACTTTATAAAATCTTAATAATGAAAATGATAAGAAAACAGGTTGATTTTGACAAACAATTCTCCACAATTGACCACATAAGCTTTATGAAGGCAGTGATCCTATTTTACATTATTTATGTATCTCCTGTAGCATTCAATACAGCAATGGCATCTAGTATACTGCCAATAAACATTTATTCCCATTATTAATATAATCACCATTAATATTTTAATAATCAACATATTATAACTTATCTGTAATTAAATTGTGAAATTTTTATGCTGTTCTATCTACACCAAAAGAACTCTAAGGTTCTCTAATCTCTGATCTTATGATCTTTGCAAGAACCTTGTGATTTAGATTGTTTGATTTATTCTGTACCTATGATTTCATTCATGTAAGAAATCTCTTGTGGTACAACTATTCTGCAATCATTGTTCTTAGAAAATCATCTGGGGCATTGAGAGATGATTTGTCAGGATCACAAGTACTGGAGGGAGTCTAGACCTGAACCACACTCTTTCTGACTCCCAGGCAGATCAAGCTCTGTATCTACTTTATTACACACTGCTGTACAAGTATTATAATACCCATTCTAAAGGTGAATAAGCTGAGGACCAGAAAGGTTAAATCATTTAGTCAACATTTTTAAAGCTGGTAATTTAAGGAGCTAGAAATACAATATTGCTTTACTATATCTGTTCTGCAACTGGTTTACTACAGTAGTCAAACATTCCCAAATACATAGTGATCTGATATATAGAGTTTACTATTAATGCAGCAGATAAAGAAACCAATTTGTTATGCATCACCTTAAGATGCGGTGGTGTCTAATTTTCAAGTTCCCTGCTGATGTCAGATTTGTTCCTTGAATTATTGGTTTTGTTCAAGGTGAAATTTTGTCAATTTTGTGGGCTTTAGCAGAATTACCTCCAATCCTGCTCCCTCCTCAGTGATTCTAGGAGGAAAGTGTTTATTTGTTATTGGAAAACAATGGTGATATAGGTCTGTATTGTTTCCCTGTGATGTCAATATTTAATTAATCACGAGTTAAAGATTCATTGGCTACTTTCAGAAAGAAGAGAATTAGCCCAAACTCTAAAGTAAAAATTGTCCAGTCAGGTAATTTTTACATTGATTCCCTTTGCAACTCTTCATTGGTAATAAGTTATACCCCAGTAGCGCCTACCTGCTCGGTCACTTGCTTTATTAGAATTCTCAGAAGACTATGGTAGTTTGTTCTTTCAGGACAGTAGTATTTCATGACTTGAAGCCACACATCATCATGGATGACAATAATGATATTGACAAGATGTTTTTATGGAGATACTTGGATCAATTAAAAACAGAACAATTTCCCAAAGACAACTTCTTTATGTTCTATTATGCTCCCAGCTGGTTTCATTGTTTTTAAACATTGTCTCTTTTCAGAATCTATCAAATGTTTATGTACTGATGGATCAGGGCCATGAGTTGCCCAACCTGACTGGAAAAGAAAATGGGCCAGTCTTTTGGTGAGAGTACAGGAAAAACAATGGAAAGCTCAGATACACCCAATAAGAAGGCATAAATGAGTTGGGACCTTTACCTATGTAAAGTACCTTTACTGTACTTCCTTCAAAATATACTGGAGAACAAATAAATAGAAACTAAATGTTAGAGCAAAGCAACTGAAGGAAGGAAGGAAACAAACATTTATTTATTAACTATGGGTACCAGGCACTGGATGAAGTGCTTTAAATCTATTATCTCATTTGGACCTCACAACAACCCTGAGAGGTAGGTGCTATTATTATTATTATTCCCTTTTTACAGTAGAATAAACTGAGGAAAGGTGACTTGTCCAGGATCACCCAGATAGAATCTGAAGTCAAATTTGAACTCAGGTCTTTGTGACCATAGGCCCAGTGCTCTATTCACTGGTGTACTTAACTGTCTCTGAACTTTTCCATCAGCTCAAATAGATAATGGTGGCAAATTCTTCTGTGATTCTATATAAGAATTGCAAACAATATTTCTTCCTTCCTTCCTTCCTTCCTTCCTTCCTTCCTTCCTTCCTTCCTTCCTTCTTTCTTTCTTCCGCTTCATCATCATCTTGGTCACACAGATAGTAACAATATTCCATTATTTTCTTATACCATGAATTGTTCAGTCATTCTCAAACTGGTGGGTACCATTTTGCTTCCAGTTCTTTGCTACATCAAAAAATGCTTCCTAAAGCCCCCTTCTAAAAATTTGCCTGAAAAATAGACAAGGAATTCTGAAATAAAAAAATAAGATCAGAGTAGCTAAGCTAAGAGTGACACAGACTAAGGCAGGAAAAGTCAATGTGATTTATTATGCAAAGATGAATGGGGGGGGGGGAAGGTCCTGTAAGCTGGTATCAAGAAAACCTAGGTTTAAGTCCACCTTTGACATGCCCCTAGCAACTCTATAGAGAACCCAAAGTCACAAAATAGTTACTGATCTGAATTGGTAGAAGAAATTATCTCACAAGAAGCTCCTTGCATCAATGGAATCACAAATGTGAATTGGCACCTCCTCCATTCCACCCCTCACCAAAGCAAAGATAAAAGGGAAAAAAAGACCTTAAATGGTATTTTGTGCATTATTTATTCCAAAAATCTCTGGGCAATTTTAACAGATGAATTCAGACATCCCCATCATGTTTTAGATGTTGCCACAAGTTGTACAATGCACTACTGTGTACTGTCATAAGTCAGCTAAAACATGTGTAAACATATGTCCCGTCAGTCATTAAGAAGAAGGGTATAATTACACTTTAAAATGTGGCAAAGCATTTTGGAAGTAGCGTATAATTTTCAAGAGCAGGAACCGTTATGAAATATATCTTTCCCCAAGTGTTTATACAGTCTGACATCTTCAGGTTTGTTCAAATCAAAAGTCCCACTGTGAACAAGCAGGCCTCAGACAAAGAAGGTAATTTGTTCTGTAGGTGCCACATCAATGAGAGTGAGGGAGGGAGCAACTAAGGGGTAAGCAAGCATACCAACAAGGAGGAGGATACACAAGGAAGATGGGATGCTGTGTATCTGAAGACAATCAAGGAATGCATGGGATCTAGTCTAATTATCAAGGTCATGAACATTTGACTGTAGTTTGATTTTATGGAAGTCAAACTTTTTTTTATAATATTAAACTTTTAATCCAGTGATCTAATTTCTCTTAGTGGAGAGAAGGAAACTGGATTGAGAGTAAAGAAAAGATATCTTTGGGTCAGCAAGGTGGCTTAGTGAAAAGAGCACCAGCCCTGGAGTCAGGAGGACCTGAGTTCAAATCCCAACTCACACTTAACAGTTATTAGCTGTGTGACATGGGGCAAGTTGCTTAACCCCTATTGCCCTGCCTTCCCCTCTCCAAAAAGCAAAAACAAAAAAATAAAAAAGAGCAAAGGTATCTTTGAATCACAGGGAGATCCCAAGGTGGAAAGAAAGGAAGTATTTTAAGATATTTTTACTTCATGGCAGTGTAAGACCTCAAGCCCTGGAATTGAAGTTCAGAAGATTTGTATGCTAGTGTTGCTTCCGCTACTTATAGCAATATATAAAAAATCCAATCCTAATCTTTCTTTATAATATTTAATCATAGAGAATTCTTCAAGACACAATGAGATTAAATGACTGGCTATGTTCACACTGCTGTAAAAATGCCAGACACAAGATTTCAACCCAAATCTTGAACCCAACATTTTACTCATATAACAAAAAGGGAAGGTTCTTGACCTCCCAGAGCCTTAGTTTTCTCAGGAAGAGAAACAAAAATACCCAACACATCTATTTTAAAATATTGTTGAGATGGTCAAATAAGATGACAGATAGATGCTGTTGTTCAGTCATGTTCAACTCTTCATGACCTCACAGACCATAGCACATTAGCATGATCATTAGGGTCTTCTTGGCAAGGAATGGTTTGCCCTTCCTTCTCCAGTGGATTAAAACAGAGGTTAAGCAATTTGCCCAGGTATAGAGTTAAAGGGATTTAAGATCTTCTTCACCAATTTATAGACCTCATATGAAGGCCATTAAGGGAAACTTGTTTAGGAGAGGCTTGCTTGTAGGAAGGCTTTCACACCTTTTGCTTATTTCTAATTAGGCACTGAGTCAAGAGGGTTGTGATGCCTTCTGGCTCTGAGATGGTATTTTACTTTGGGAGGTTACTTATGAGAAGTGAGAAGAATCTCACTTGAGATTCCCTGGTCAAGATTCTGAGTGGGCGTATGTTCAGAGCTCCCCACCTGCTAAGATGTAAAGGCTCTTTCGATCCATGTATGTATGTGAACTGTATAGTTGATTGAGACATTCAGAGCCTTGTCTGTGGTCTTTATTTCTCTTCTTGTATTTTCTCTGAAGTTCAGAGTGCTGAGTTTTCCTCCGAACTAGTGAATGTAATTTTTAAAAGACCTGACCCCTTAAACAGCTAGCTTTCCTAGTAAAGTAGATCCAAGAACCTGTTCTAGCAGCCATCCTGGGTATACCAGTGTAGTTGTTGCTACACCAGGGTCACACAGCTAGTGTCTGAGGTCAAATTCAAACTCAAGTCTTTCTGACTCCCAACTCATTGCTCAATCTACTGAGTCATTTTGCTGCCTCCAGATAAATAGATATAAAAATCGACAGATAATACTTTGTTAGTAATATTGTACTTCACAATTATTTTTTTTTACTTTCACAATGAATAGTATCAGGGAGAAAGAACAAAAATGTTGGCTATTATTATGCTGCCTATTGTAATACTAGCCAAATGCCTCCCCCATATGCAGAAGAATAACTATTATTGATATATACTAATTAAGTGGTACAAGCAAATAGATGGACCTGGAGTCAGAAAAACTTGAGTTCAAGTCCAAATTTAGCCACTGATTAGCTGTGTGACCTTGGCCATGTTACTTAACCTCTCTTATGCTCATTTTCCTCATCTGTAAAATGGAGATAAGAAGGACACTTATTTACCAGGGTTATTATGAGGATAAAATAAGATAATATTTGTAAAATTATTTGTAAACTTCAGAAAGCTCTATAAATGCTAGTTTTATTATCAGTATTTTTTAAATTAAACTATTTGGAACGGTAGCTTAGGTTTTAGGATTTAGGACTGGAAGGGACATTAAAAGTTAACTAATCAAGCCTCTTCTTCATTTTTATAAATGAGCAAAGAGAGTCCCAAAGAGATTAAATGACTTGTTTAAGGTCACACAGATCCCGGGGTCAAGACTTGAATCCAAATCCTTTGATTATAGAGGTGATTGCCTCTTAGCCCCAGGCTAAAACATGCTATGTGTGGACTAGATCTTGAATGTGTATGTATATGATGGTTTTTCATATCCATGCCTTCCTTTCCATGACAATTCTGTACCCATTCTCCAGTTCAGAACTTTTATTATCTCATGCCTCAGCTATTGGAGCTGCTTCCTAGGAGATCACTTATCTCCTCCCCAGCATACCATGCCTTTGTAGTGATCAGTAGTTTCAGTTTCATGACATTCCCCAACCTTACCGCAAAATCCTGAAGTGTCTTCTCATTCCCTAAAAGAACCAAAGAATCATAGATCTAAACATGGAATGGAGCTCAGAAATCTAGACCAACTCTGTCATTTTACATATGTGGAAACTGAATCCCAAGGAGGTTAGTTTTTTGCCCTAGAACACATAGGTAGTATCAGAGGTGGAATTTGAACCCAAATTCTCTGACCTGAGGATGAGTACTCTTCCCAGAAGTGTAACCTCCTTATCTTGACAGGGAAGACAATCCAGAATTTGGCTGCAGTGTTTCCTTCCAATCTCCCACCAACCCTCCAAACATACACCATTTGCTTCTGTCAACCAATTAATCTTCCCATCATTCCTTGAATACCCCTTAACTAGAATCCCCTGCATTTTTTGCCTTGAACCATGCCATATCCTTTACTTGGGATGTTCTCCTTTTTATCACCACCTATGAAAATCTGTAAAAACCTCTCTGGTAAGGTTCAGCTCACCTACCACTTCTCCAAAGAAAGTCTTATGATCATTATATATCAAGTATACTTATAGGCTATAAGGGCTCTGTGTGTGTGTGTGTGTCTCTCTCTCCCTGTCTGTCTCTGTCTCTCTCCCCTAAATTCCTCCAGCAAGGACTCTTCATATTAATACAGCACTTCTTCTTCCTCCTCCTTCTCCTCCTCCTCCTCCTCATTCTACTACTTCTACTTCTACTACTATTAATACTAGCTAACATTTATGTGTTACTATGTAGCAAGTACTATACTAAATACTTCATAATTATCATCTCATTTATCCTTACAACAGCCCTGAGAGGTGGGTTCTTTGATTGCCCACATTTTATAGATAAGGAAATTGAGGCAAACAGAGGTTAAGTGACTTGCCCAGGGTCACACAGCTAAGAAGTGTCTGAAGTGAAATTGGAATTCAGGACTTCTTGACTCCAGGCCCAGCACTCTATCCACTGTACCAGATGGTTACCCTGCCATTTCTTAAATACTGCACTTCATTGTGGTTATTACGTTATCTTTCTCATGCTAGGCAGTTATAAATAGATCACAGTTATACAACATTGTTCTCTTTGCGAAGTACCTTTCTTACAACAGCCCTAAGGGGAAGGCAGTGTATATAATATCTTCCCCATTTTAAGCTCTGGATACATAACCTGTATTCAGCAATTAGCACAATGTCTGACATGTAGTAAATGCTTAATAAACATTTAGTGACTGATTGATCTGTATCCCCCATAGCAATGAACAAAGGTATTGTTCAGTTGTTTCAGTAGTGTCTGATGCTTTATGAACCCCTTTGGGGTTTTCTTGACAAAGATACTACAGTGGTTTGTCATTTCTTTCTCTAGCTCATTTTACAGATGAGTAAACCGAGACAAACAGTGTTAAGTGACTTGGCCAGGGTCTTACTGACTGTGAGCTAGTAAGTGTCTAATACCAGGTTTGAACTTAGGAAAATGAGTCTTCCTGACTCCAGGCTTGATGCTCTTTCCACTGAACCACCTGAATGTCCATGACTAGCAAAGTCCTTTCAATTAATTATTCTAGGCAAAGTGCATAATAGGGTTCCGAATTCTGTCTCTATACCAAATAGGTCAAGGACTTGTGAGCAGGCTCCCAAAGCACAGCATCTCATCTATAACTATGGTAGAGTTATCTGAGGATCAGAGACGGTAAGTTATGTGACAGGGACCAGATAACTCGTGAATGTCTGAAGAAGGATTTGAGCCTAGGTCTTCCAGATTCCAAAATTCAGCAGTTGATTGATATACTATGCTGCTCTCAGTAGATACAAACACGGCTACAACTCAGTTCCTGACATCCAGGGGTACAATTCAGTGGAGGCCATAAACTGTGTAATTCAAGATGGAATATAATAAATACATAACAAATAAAACCTTGGAGGTCAGAAGGAAAAATCACTTCCAGCTGAGAGGTTTAGGGAACACTACATGGAGGATGTGGCATTAAGGAAAGCTTTGAAAAGATGCTTAGAAGTTCAACAAGATGAGACAGAAGAGGACATTCTGGACAAAGGGAATGTCATTAACATAGGTACATAGAACTAGGAGCCCTATTCTACACCTTGCCTGAATTAATTAATTGGAAAGTACTTTCCTAGTCATGGAAATCTGTCTTTCTGAGTTCAAATTTGGCTTTAGACATCTACTAGCACACTCATGTATCAGGATAAGTAAAACCCTGGACAAGTCACTTAACCTTGTTTGTCTCAGTTCAGCCCTCTGTAAAATGACCTGGAGAAGGAAATGGCAAATAGGGGTTAATAAGCACTGGATATTTTAAGGGAATATTAAATGATTCAGTTTGGCTGGATTGTAAGGTAGAAAAAAAGAAGGAATACAAAGAAAAGAAGCAAGAAGAAAAGGGAAGAGGGAGAAAGGAAGAAAGGAGGAAGGATGGAAGGATGGAAGGAAGGAAGGAAGGAAGGAAGGAATGGAGGAAAGAATGGGAGGAAGGAAGGAAGGAAGGAAGGG